>CM035437.1:113391340-113433840 GCA_020310875.1 Ceratopteris richardii | reverse complement strand
TAGAAATGTCTAAAACAATGCCGATTAACAAGAAACTCTCACATAGCTATTGGTTTGATGCACTCATGTGTGCTAATCACATTAGAAAAAGATCTCCGCCTAATGTACTTAAGTTTAAACCTCCATATGAGGCATTTTATGATAAAAACCTAATGTGAATTATATGAGAGCCTTTGGATGTCTTGCATATATGCATGTGCGTAGTGAATTGAGAGGAAAACTTGATCAAAAAGCACTTAATGCATCTTTGTTGACTATGATAGCAAAGGCTATAGGTTAGTTGATTCTAAGACCATAAAAACATATGTCAAAGGAGATGTGCTTTTTCTTGAGGATGAGACTTTTGATGATAATGTAAAAGTTTCATTTGAATCTTTAAGTACAAACTTGCCTTTAATTATAAACGGTCAAGAGACTATAGAGATTGTGAGGAGTGAAATATCTAATTCACTGTCTCGAGTAGCTCAAAGTACTCATCCATCAGCCTCTCGTTCTAGGACATTGTCTGAGCCTCTGACTATGCCATCACCCCCTTCCCTTTCTACTCCAAAATTGTCACAAACCTCCAAAAGGTTCTAGAAGAATTCCAAAGTGGTTGTTGTCAAATCTTCGTGAATCAAGCTTAGAAAGGCCACTAGAGTATCGAATTCATAGAGAGGGTAGCACTGCAGAGAACGAAAGAGTACATATGTTTCTTATAATTGTATAAATAACTCTATTTTGAGCATTCTTGCATATGAAGTAGAACCAAAAAATACAGGTGAAGCATTGAAAGATAAAAGGTGGGTTGCAGTTATGAAGGATGAAGTTAACGCAATAAAGAAAAACAAAACTTGAAAATCATGTGAACTTATTTCAGTTAAAAAGCCAATAGATACAAAGTGGGTTTATAAAATCAAAAGAAACGCAGATGGATCAATTGACAGGTACAAAGCATGTCTTAGAGTTAAAGGTTTTGCATGAAGAAAAGGTATTGATTATGATGAGACATTTGCATCTACTTCACATATGAGTACAGTGAGATGTGTTGTTACTATTGCTTCTTATTTTTATTGGAAGGTTCATCAGCTTGACATAAATACAACTTTCTTGAATGGTGATTTGTTGAAAAGGAGCAGAATATTTCGTTTACATGTTAATAAAAGCATCATAAGGACTCAAACAAGCTCCTAGAACTTGGTATGAGAAAATCATGCATACCTTATCAAAGAAGGATTTTAGAGCAGCCCATCAGCATCGATACTTTAGGTCACAATAATTGCTGATGATATTATCATTTTAATCATAAATGTAGATGTCATCTTATTGAGAGGTCCCAATGAAGAAAAGATTAACAAGTTTGAGAAGCACTTGAAGAAAACATTTGATATATCTGACATGGGTTTATTGCATTATTATTTAGGTACTCAATTTTCTCAAGATGAACATGCTAATTTTATGAATCAAAAGAAGTATATTCCGAAATTACTTGAAAGATTTGGTGTACAAGATTGTAAAAAATATATACACCTGTAGAACCGAATCTGACATTATCTGCTTGCTTACAATGACGCAAAAGAAACGTTTGATAGTACATTGTATCGTCAAGTTGTGGATAGCTTAATATATGTATGTAATACCAAACTTTACATCTAGTAATCATTGTCACAAGTAGGTAGATATATGCATCAGCCATCTATGACTCATCGGAAAGCACGAAAAGAATTTTTAGGTATTTAGAGAAAGCAAAAGAATTTGTACCTGAGTTTCTAGAGAAACACTAGGATATCAAACTTATAGGGTATGTAGATTCAGATACAGGAGATTATGATGATAGAAAATCTCGAACAAGTTTTTGTTTCTTTCTAGGTAGTTCAAACATATCATGGTTGAGTAAGAAACAAAACACAATGGCCACTTCAACATGTGAAACGGAGTATAGGGAAGCTTATACTACATCCACATTATGTATTTGGTTACAAAAACTTTTGTTTCACTTACATTTTGAAGATTCTTTACTACAAGTATTTTCACACATAGTCAACGTGCAATTGAAGTGGCAAAAAAATCTAGTGTTCCATTCCAAAACAAAGCACGTTGAAGTTCATTACCATTACATAAGAGAAAGGGTCATTAAAAGAAAGATTGAACTTCAAATATTTCAACTCAAGATAATGCTGTAGACATATTTACAAAGCCTCTACCAAAAGACAAGCTTGAGCAACATAGAAAGAAGTTCAAAGCCCCATACAAATAGTATTTAGGGGGGAAAACGATAGAAGAAATACCATTTGTATATATTTGTACATACTTTGAGCATTTGACTTAGCTTGTAAAGGACAAAGTTTTAGTCTTAGAAAGTTGAAAAAATATACGATCAAGAAGGTCAAAATTTTTTATCTTCATATCTTATAGTAATCAAGGAGAGCTATACAACCATATACAACATTCCACCATCCAAATATGAGAAGGCCTTGAAATATCAAGCCCTTATTTCAGGTTTTAGCATGGAAAGCAACTTTTTAAGTTGAAAAGTTGGTGACACTTGTCAAAATCCTTTTGAATAGGATTTGAACAAAAAAACCAATCATATTGTGACATGTGGCAAAAATAGAAAAGCCAAAATTAAAGAAAAGCTGGACCCTGGATTTCCTGCCACAATTCACAGGCGGAAATCACGGAGGGCTGATTTTTAGGTTATTTTTTAGCTTTTTAGCCCCTTATGGGTGGATTGTGCAGGGACAAGTTTTTGGAATGCATGGAATACAGTGGCTGGTGATGGCATTACCTTCAGGGTGGAAAAGCAGCTAGCAGCCAGCTCACAGACTGCATTCAAGCCACCAAGTTCCCTTAGCCTCTCCTTGAAATTCCCACCTATCCGGCGAACAGAGCTTGCATTATCTGGTAAGGCAACAAATAAATCATGAGCGCATGCTACAGGAACTTCCCTCAGTATGATATTAAATAGAATGATAGCCATACAAAAACAATTATCCCCCATACCATGAGCTGGATGCTTGATTAATTATAAAGCCAAAAAAAAAAAATGCTGCTTAAAAAAACCTTTATGGCATGATCCATCCTACCTTCCAGGACTAAAGTTGAAAGACAACCTCTCTCCAGGATAAGTAAGACCAACAATTCAGATCCTGCTCCTTCTGTGAAAGATGCACTGTAGCAATCAAATTTCAGACCTCCATCACTCTGTCCCTTCATAGTGGACAAAACATCCTTGACTTTGTTCACAAGGCGCTGACCCCCTTTATCAAGGGCAACTGATCCAACCTCTACTTTGTTTGACTTATATTGCGATCCTAATGAAACTAACCGACTCCCCAGCAGGGAAAGTCTGTTATCTTGTGGCAAAGCACAGGCTGGTGACAGTAGCTTCATAAGAAAGTGTATACATGCTGATGACTCTAAGAAGTTTTCATCCTGACCCTGCAGCAGTACAAGTGAAAGATCTGAACACAACAAGATTCTTCTCTACTAGTCAAAATAATCCCAAAGCACTTGACACTCCAGTGATTACACAGCACAAAAGACTCAAGCATGACCTGAAATAACTTTAAAGAAAATAAAATCACGTACGTCATGAGCGATAACATACAGCAAGGTGGCAGCACCCAATGCTGTTGCAGGATCATCAGTAGGAACAGTCAACAAAGCATCAAGCACAGGTCTCACCATCCTGTTCATGAATAAACTACAAAGTCAGAGATAATTTTCATGTCATCTTGACAAGGCTAATGTTCACATCCCTTTTGAAATAATGACAAAACAGGGTAAAATTTGTAGGCTTCAATACAAAGACTAGTGACAACAATGTAAATGAAAATTCAGTTTCTTGGCCATTAATCAGGGTAACCTTACTATCATCTTGCTCATCTAGACATAAACAATACATGTCAACAATTTGCTGGAGAAAATCCAATTTATATCTCAGCTATAAATTAAGCAAGGGATCTTTACAAACAAATCAATCAAAATTTAGAACATCGTTATTGAGTACTCATGCTAAAATATTATCTAATTGAAAATTCTGCAACTGCTATAAATAGAACATAAAAAAAATGCTGCAAAAAGTGCATTCCATTACTGTTTGACAGCTCTATGAAGAGCTGCAGACGATTTCCCTCAGTATGTGATGTAAGTTTCTGTATATTGACTCTCAATACCTTGTATCTTGTGGCATAGAGTCATCATTACTGCTTGAAAAAGGAAACATTCATTGTATTGGACACCAGATTTTACAACACATTTTTTACCATCCTCTCTACTTAGAGGATGCCTAGAGCTATTGTACTGTAAGTGCAATTCCTACAACTAAAAACCGTGTTACTATAATTTTTGAGCCATGTTGAATTGTTCGAAAGCCACAAGTTGGTCTATGAGACATAACCATATACAACTGAAAATCATCCAGGTATGCAAAAAACAAAAGTGGGTAAAATCAAAACAAAATCAGGTAGTGTGTAAGGTATGGTGTGATGATGATGGTGTGGCTCTATCTCGCTCGAAGATGACCACGTCGTACAATGGATCACTCGAGTGTAGCTTTGGTACCACAGATAATGACTACATAATGACTACAATTCGCTGGAAGTAATCATCAAAAGGTGTGTGTCTGAGTGGGATGGATGGTATCCCCTCGGCTGGTCATGTAATGTACCCTCAAAATGTCATCCTCGTACCGTCGTGGTATCAGATATCCAGGAATGGGGGATCGTAGTCTCCCTCGTTGTCATGAGCATGCTGAAGCGGGACTGATCCAAGTCCTCTGTGTATATCTGTGTGACATATCTCTTGTCAGATAATCTTGTTCCTCTCTTATCTAGAGAGTAAGTAGGAGGGAGCCTAGAGAGTGAGTAGGTAACTAAGTGGGAGCCTAAGTGTTATACTATATCAGTGGTAATCAGTCCGTGTCTAATCCATATCTCCCCATCCAGTCTTGAGCCTTAACATACCAAGATGAGGTGTCCCTTGAAAGTGCATGATCCCGCGATGTCTCAGGCATCAGGCTATATATGCTATGCGCTCATTGTCCATATCCTCAAATCTATGTAGCAAGCAAATTGTCTGGAAGAGTGCCTTAACTAACATTGGTGGCATTATGCATACCTAGCCCTGAATAGCTAGCTCTGCTCTGATATATCATATGGCACCGAGGAATTTCTATGAGTGGACCTGGCTATCGTGAGAATCTACGGTCTCTCAAGTAGCGACCATATCGAATCGGGTAGCCTTGGCTCCCATATCAAAGCATTGTACAGTAGATAGGGTGTGGCCAGTGTATCAAATAGCCACCCCTCTGTGCAGGGCTCCTGGAAGTGTGTCCGATGGCGCTGCCTCTCCATCAATGCTAATGTTGCATACCCTCAGGTAAGCCAATCGCGATTTCTGGGCCATAGAGGACCCAGATGCGATTGTCAAACTCACCCCCATGTATACATATGAACGAGTGACCTCAATGACTCCCTCAACCACCTGAAAAGAACCTTGTGCCCGCACTTGTGCTCACGTGTGGAAAATGAGTACCTTGGTTTTACCAAGGTTCACTGAGAGAGAGAGAGAGAGAAAGAGAAAGAACCCCAAAAAAAAAAAGGATTCAACCAATCCAATTAATTGATGCAGCAATCTAAATCAAAGAAGGACCTAGAATTTACCATTGTCTATTTATATCCAGGTGTATATTTTTTAACAGTACATAATTTTGGGACTTAAATTTTTTCATTCATCATTTTGCAAATATGATAAGACCACTATTTCTGTCACAGTCAGATACATCCACTTTTTAAGTTTCACAAAATTCAAATATGTACATCAAGAGTTAAAATCTAGTTTGGGATACTTTTTACCAGATTTTCGGCCTTTTTATTGACACTGTGGAAGCCCTAACATTTTGGGATTTGCATGAGCTCTTTTTTACAACAATTCAATAAGTATAAATTTAATTCTATTTTGGGGTAGCCAACTTTATAAGCAGCCTCATAGAACTTTGTGTGAATTTTGTTCTCGCTCTATCTTGCAATCACTACCTCTTGCCTTTTGGTTTGTATTATGTACATGATAGATCTTCTGTTGGAAGTGAGGTAGGCCCAATATAACCACAAGATCTTTCCAACACTTAAACTCTTAAAGCATACATACTTTGAACCAAATCAAATAGATGAATGACTATGAAATAAACAAGAGAAGAGAAAAATGTAACGAGTAACAAGATGCTATTCTTAAGATAAAATTCTACTTGACGAGTGAATAAAAATATGATGTGCATAATATACAAAAATCTAAATATAAGGCTGAATGTAAGAGGCTTCTAGGTACAAAAGAATGTAAAGAGAGTGCTTATGAGTTTGTAAGGAAAAGTGAATGTGTCGGAAATAGAAGATTATAGGTCTCTATATAAAAAATACAGCCTATGTGCTGAAATAGATGGCAAAATCTGCAACCCTAACAGAGATTAGGGCTTCTCCTACAAAATAAGGAGCAACGAAACACCTCTCCTTCTAGTGATAGTTCATAAAAACCTAGTCCAGAAGCGAAAATTGAAAAAGACCTGAATATGTGCAGGCACTTACAAGATTCAGCATGCATACACTGCAAAGTGTGTGTAAGGGAAGAGAACAGCAGCAAATCACCAAGAAAAATAGCAAAAAGACCTCAAATTTTCTCCTAGGACAGTTCCAAGACATAGATCACACTTGTGGATGCTCAAGTGTGATCGTGAGATGTGCTAAAAGTGACCCAATAGGGTCTTTTTATAAGATTTTAAGCCCTCCATGAATTCTTTTACTAAAATGCAGCCTTTTGCAATTTTTTAACATGTTTTTCATGAGTTCATACGAAATCAACATGCTTTTTAAGTTACAAGAAAGACGAATTTGTAAAAAAAAATCTACTAAATGGTAAATTAGTTCAAACTAATGTCCTCCCCTTGATGAGAGTGACGAGATCTTCAAAATGGTATATTCACTTTCCAAAAAGCACAAAACTCAAAATTAAGGTGAGTATGTTGATCATTTAGACTATTTCTAAAAATTAGGGTTTGCTGGAAATTAGGGTTTGGACCTCTCAATGTGACATTGTTCTTCCAACAATCCCCCTTTCAATGTTATATTGGCATAAAGTTCAATACTTCAATATGCTTCTTATATACCTTCTAACGAATATAATGATGATGTACTTCAATATGCTTAGTCCTTGCATGATGAACAAGATTCTTTAAAATTGCAATAGCACTTTGACTATCTAAAAGTATCTCCATAGCATAGTTGCATCGCAACGCGTTGCGAACAGTCCGCAACTTTGCCACTGAAACTTCGCAACGTTGCAACATTCACAATGCGTTTCTTTGCATTCTTTTTTTTTTTAATCCAAAAAATATAGAAATATATATCTCTTAAGAGGGATAAAAAAAGATCTAGAACCTTATCCAAACTCTTCAATAAATGCAATACAAAAAAATGTGGAGAATGAAGAAGACATAAAAAGCTTTAGAAGAGTAGAGATTCATTTATGTATGATTTTCTTTTAGGGCCTTATCATCTTAAAATAGATTGATATTTGGGAAATCATAAGCAATGTTGCTTTCCACTATGGTACTTATTATTGTGATAACACTTGTGACTTCATATTTATCATTTGCCACTTATGATTTATGCCATGACTCATATGATTTGTGATAGTGATTCTCTATGTTTTTATTATGATGTATCAATGATCATGTACGATATTACATTGTTAAATGTTATATTCTGAATCGTGATTTTACATTGTTATGTTAAATGTTATGTTATGAATCAAGATAATCTCTCTCTCTCTCTCTCTCTCTCTCTCTCTCTCTCTCTCTCTCTCTCTCTCTCTCTCTCTCTCTCTCTCTCTCTCTCTCTCTCTCTCTCTCTCTATGTACTTTTGTTGTGTCATATAGGTACAATCATTCCTGAATATTTCAATGCCAAGATAATAACGTGAAACACCAAAATCGTTAACATCAAAAGCCTTGAGCTTTGATTTAACAAATTGAAGATTTGAGCCCTTGAAACCTCTCATAATCATATCATCAACATAAATGATGATTATGATCAAAACAACTTTCTTTGATTTAACATAGAGGGTAGTTGAAGCTTCTGAGTTTTTAAAATCAATAGACAAAAGATATAGATTAATCTTTTCATATCAAGCTCTTGATGCTTGCTTCAAACCCAAAAACTTTCTTAAGTTCTATTTCAAAAAATTGAAGATATGAACCGTTGGGACTTGTCATGATTATATCATCAAAATAAAGTGTTGGAGAAGCTCTCAATTTTTAAAACCAATGGAAATTAGATTCTTTCGGAAAACAATGTCATGTGGAATGTATTGTGTACATAACCCTAATTTCTAGCAAATTTTAATATTTTGTCACCATTTTCTAGAAATGATTTTGGTCAACAATGGTGTAAATTTTCATTCCATATTCTTAAAGTACTCATTAAGAGTTATCTAAACATATATAGCACTTGATCATCTAACATCTAGATCACTCTCAATATTAAAACTTTAATTATTGCTTTTCATATGGCACTTGTCAAAATCCTATTAAAAGTAAGTAAAGCAATTATCAACGGCTGAGATTAATCAGGATAAAAGCTTCTTGAGTCAAATTTCTTCTAGGAAGCTTTGAGACTATAAAACAACCTCATTGGAGGGCTCATAACTTATCTTCTACATGTGCACTTATCTTCTACATGTGCACACACTGCTTAAGTGTGTTAGGTGTTGTTGGTTGCTGATTTTCTGCTGAATACTAGTTATTTGCTACTCCATCTTCTTTTAGCCACACAATTATGAGTGTGATTTGCTGATTATTGGAACTTGTTGCGGTATTTTTGTCATACTACTCTTCTTGCTACTGTACCAGGTTTTCGTTGAAAAATACTTCCGGTTGCCTACATAAGAGAAGAAGGTATTTGCAAGTTTTGTAGCGGACTTTACACACACACATCACATAGGCTGGTTATTACTTGATCAGCCTATTTCTTATCACTTTCTAGCACACATAATATTTCTTACAATTCTAAGCACAATTCTCTCAATTTTTGTACCTAAAACCTAGTTCATATTCAGAATTCTATATTCTTCTATAAATTTTCACACTCTATATTTATTTTTTTTAGAGTAGAGCAATCTACTCATTTGACTTCTCGTCTCTTTCTCTTTTCTTTATCTTCTCCCATTTACATTATTTGGTTCAAGTTGTGCATGTGTGCATGGAATTCTAGTGTCTCAAAGATCTTGTGAACATGTGCATTTGGCCTACCTACTTCCAATACTTGGTATCAGAGCTTACTACATATACAGTCTTGTTTACAGGAGTGATTATAGAGAAGTCTCGTTTACAGGAGTGATTATAGAGATAGATTGATCATTGGAACAAGAGGTTAAACTTGATGGAATGTCTAACTATCCTCTATGGAGTTTTATGATGATGAATCTTTTAATGTCCAAAGATTTGTGGAATATTGTCAATGGCACGTATTCAAGAACAAACAAAGAGGAACGGATGTTGGGTCTTCTTCTGAAAGACTTTTTGTTCCAATTTCAGCCAAGCAAACAAAAAGGGGGGGGGGGGGGGGGGGGGGGGGGAACAAAGAAAGTCTTTCTTCATCAACAGACAAGGACATACAAATAAACAATCTACTAGAGTGGAGTCTTGATGGGGTTCAAAAGATGCATAAGCACTACCTCTTGAAAGTGAGATAGGCCCGATAATAATTCCACGCGATTTTTACACCACTAGAACTCTTACACACACACCTTGAACCAAATAAGATAGATGAATGATTACAAAAATAGACAAGAGACAAGAGAATGTAAACGAGTAGCTAATATCCTACTTTAAATAAATGTACTCGATGAAATCTAACTATACAATGTGTGTAATATACAAAATTTGAATAAAAAACTGAATATAGAATGGCTCTAGGTACATAAATTGGACAAATGTGTGCCTACTAGTTAGAGAAAGTGAAAATGTGCTGAAATATGAAGAGAAAATAAGGAAGATTATGGAAAAACAGCTTATGTGCTGTAATTAGGGTAAGTTTTTGCAACTCTAACAGAATTTACAGTTTCTCCTAGAACTTATGCCTCCTTAGGAGGCTTTGACAAAACCACTCACGAATTGGCCAAGAGAGCAAGATCGTTAATCTGAATTCGTTAAAATTGCTTTTGGATTCATAAAAATTGTGAAGGCCTTTTGGAGAGGGTTATATGACCTAATTTCTGATTATAACTTGCTTTCGGATTCGGCATAATGTCCTGGATCATTTGAAGTTTTTTTTTTTTGAAAAGCACAATCAAAAAATTAGGGTTTCAGGCTTGGATGGATTCTAGGTCTCAGATGGTCAAGTGTTATATATCATTAGATAGCTCTTTTGAAGATCTATAGGAATATGCAATAACAATCTTTTTTACCAATTTTGACTGCACCATTGTAGTTGTGCTTGCTAATCCAGCTATTGACTTCATGAAACCTTTAGACTGTAGTTAGCTTGCTCATTCTTTTAACCTTTAGAAGAACCTTTGTATTATGTTCACCCATGCATCACTTACCCTCACTCCCTCTCCCTCACCCATACTATCATTCACACACACACACATTTACAGCTAGTCTCTGTGATACATATTGAGGCTTCAGTGTCCCCCAATTAGCACATATTAGTACACTTGTCATACAGACACACTTGTCATCAATGTCATAGAGAAGCTCATATAAATACACTTGCCATATAGGCACTCCTAGCATCAATGTCGTACAGACGGGCGCAAATTAACAAACTCAAAGAATATCTGAATTCATTATGTAACATTAAGAGTATTTTTAGATTGAAAAAAAAAGGGACGCCTCCTCCTTACTTGATGTAATCACTTTTCAATGCATATATTTAAGGCCTAACTGTCTAGCACTTATACTCAGCTTATAACAATACAATTGACTCTACTATCAGCTTAGAAAGTGCCTACTTTCATTTTTGATGCACAAATCGATTAGATACAAGCTTGAAATTTGAAAGCAATGTCATGAGCTAAATTTATCATATCAAACGTGTGGATGCAAGCTAAAAGAACCAAAGGAAACCTGAATTCATCATATGAAATATCCACATTTACATATGAAAACAAAGGATAAATCCTGCATTCTTCACGCATTATGCATTTCATAGCAGCTAGTCTGATTCTCAAGCTCTTCTCATCTCAATACCTTTTCCACAGCTACAGCTTTTCATTCTAACTTGGCAACAACATATCAGAATTTACAGATCATGATATGTCTCAATAAGATATAAGTAGACACACCCATGAGTTCGAAGTAGATGGCGATGCTGCCTTGTGCCAAAGATGGACAAAAGAGATACAAGACTTGCTCGGCAAACACTCAAAGCCTGTCCTGGACGAAGGCCATCCAGTGCAAAGTTTGCTTCATCTACATGCTCCATCATTTCTCCGGACTCTTGTGCTTCCAAAAGGGTAGAGGTACAGGGAGCAGATGGTCCAATGATATTTAAGATCTGACCAGATGCAGAAATGTCTTTTAATTGTCCTCCCTCGATAGCGCTCAATGCTCTGGCTTGAATGTCAAGACTTCCTGAGCCCATGTTGCTCTTGTCTCCCGAAGTTTGTCGACTGAAGCTATGAATAACAGAATCTGTGGACCCCAGCATGGGGACATGATAACTGTCTACGGAAGAACCAGTTGCCCTTGTCTGTGTCTGCACATCTCCACCTGCGGACTTTGTGTAACCAATTGATCTTGAGGAACCCAGCTCTTTAGGTTTCATATTCGCGCTTGAGATTGTCTTAGGTCTCTTGAGCAAACCTTCTGCTCTAATCAATTTCTGCCCTGTTGAAACGGTTTTCTTGAACTTGCCTTTGACGAAGTTATCTGAATCAGAAGGAAGGGTCTCGGTGCCCTGGCCGACCTCATGAGGACACTCGAATCCGCGGGCAGGCAGCGAAGAAAATCGGATGTCGTCGCTGTCGATTCCTGAGGATCCCTGAGAAGAAGGAAGAGAGAAACAACTGCGATCGTTAGGTAGCGAGCTCCACAAAGAAGGATTGGGTTCGTCGGAATCATCGGTCTGTGATAGCCTGGACATTGAATAACTGCGTTGGCTGAGGCAACCCAACTCATTGTCTTCATCGCCGGCGCTGGCCTGGGAGCCTAACACATCGGCCCGACTCCTTCGCTTGTAAGTCCTCACGATCATGATGACTGTGGCGAAGGCGCCGGAAAACAAGCTGCAAATCGATACTTGGTGAAAAGAAAGCACCCCTTCATCACAGAAATTTCAGCGCTCATGGGAGGGACGATAACCAAAAGCTTGAATTCAAATAAACGCCATGACTTTGGTGCATAATCCTGATGCTAATTATCTGACAAAATATCTGCCCTCCATGTACATCCATCCTCATCTGCAACCTGTTCAAACGACACCCACATTATGACATCGCCCAACAGATGAAGCTCGTTTGCTGCATTTTGAAACTTATTGTTGCACGAGGAAACTGCATTTTGAAACTTATCGTGAGGATCTTCCATTTATAGTGAGAAAATATGAAGTTAGATCTTCCATTTCAATTCTCTTTTGAAGCATGAGGGGAATTAGTATAGGAGATGTTCTAAGTCTTCTTTTTTCTATTATTGTTATTATTATTATTATTATTATTATTATTGTCATAGTTATTATTATTATTATTTTCATAGTTATTATTTATTATATATTTTGTTTGTCACCTTATTTGTAGTGTTATCACCATCACCATTTGTAACACTTTATAGTATGGTATAAGAGGCTTTATGAACGTCTCCTTGTTGTAGGTGGGGAGTATCAATTATGATTAAAGTAGTTTTCCTTTATCAAGTTGTTTGTTATGAGTATCCATCATAAGTATATCTCCATCTATGTATGCATCCTCTTTTTTGAAGAGAGGAAATGTAAATTGTGAACGAAGCTACAAATTATTTAAGAACATGGTTGGCATGAAAGAGTGATCATTTGTGCTGATATTTTTTGGTAGTGATGTGTGTGAACACACTTAGGACAAACGGGGCACTTTTTCCCTCTCTAGGAGGTTTTTCTCAACAGCTTGTATATACATCTATAACCCTAACGAGTGACTTATCTTTGTACATTCACTTGCTAATACACTTTGTATTGCATTGTGATCCAAGCTTCTTCTTCTTCCTTATGTTGTTCTTGTGCTTTTGTAGACCTCGAAATCCAACAATTGGTATCGTAGTAGCTCGCCGCTTCATCTAGAACAATATTGTGGAGCGTGTTAAAAAACGTCTTAATACACCTTGTAAATATAGTTATCTGCTAAAGATCAAAGATTTGAAGGAGCAATTGATTTGATGATGAAATCTCTTTTGATTGCATTCCAGAGTTTCTTGATTGCCTTGTCTACTTGTTAAAATATTTTCCTTTGTTCTCGATGTGTTGAAGCATGAGGGGAATTAGTAAAGGAGATACTCTTAGTCTTCTTATTTCCTACCATATATATGCACCTTAAGAATTAGTAGAGGAGATAATCTAAGTCTTCTTTCCTTGATTTTTGCTATTGTGTTATTTTTGTTATTAATTAGAATTTCAAAGGAAGGTTTCTCCTTTTTTTTTTTTTCTAATGAGGCGTTTTAAAAGGTGTAGAGAGCTTGAGATTCCTTTAACGAAGTTCTTTTTGTGTTGAGAGCTTGAGATTCCTTGATACATACAATGTGTAGAAGTTGAGAGGCCTTTAATAGAATTGATTTATGAAGATCCCATGGTAACATTCTTGAACTTGATGAGCATTGAGACTTACTACAATGTATAGATACTCATGGATGATCCGTCTTTTCTATTATTATTATTGTTACTAGTACTAGTACTATTATTATTATTGGTATTATTATTATTATCATCATTATTGTATGCATTTTTATGAAATTCTATAAAAATGCATTTTCTTTTTATTTAAAGTCTATATAGATGCATTTCTTCTAAATATGTGGTTTTCCAAACGCTTTTTTTTCCACTTCTTATTGTGTTCACATAAAAGTCACATTGTGTTTGTCACAAATGATAATTGTAAGGTGAAGTTCTTGTCACTTTATAGTATGGTAAAAGAGGCTTTATGAACGTTTCCTTGTTGTAGGTGGGGAGTATCAATTATAATTGTTTACTATGAGTATCCATCATAAGTATCTCTTTTGCATCATTGTAAGGAACTATTCACCAAATGATATGGACCAAATATTTGGTTAACTCTTTCAATCCAAATGATATGGACCAAACCAAACTATCAAGAGGCTATATCAATTACAATTTTGAAATGGACCAAACCAAATTATTAAGATATAGTCCAAACCAAATACAATATTGAAATAGCAATCCAAATGATATGGACCGAACCAACTTATTAAGAGGTTATATTAACTACAACATTGAATGGACCATTTAGCTAGTCCATAGAGTTTCCCATAACATTGAATTGAAGACAAGAAAATTACAATAGAAGAAAATCATGTATCGATTTTTTTTTAATTGGTTGTATGTATGAGACTTGAAAATTGAATTTCTTATTATGTACTCTATATGATGTTTTACAGATGATGAAATCACATGTCTCATGCCCCCAAACCAACAAGCATAAAATTTATAAGATGTTCAGAGGACATACTTTTTTTTTCTGACCTTAGTGACATAGAGAACATAGAAAAATACAAAAAGTGCAAAGTACATGTAATGCAAAGCATAGATATCATAATATCACAAAACTACTATCTACTTTTTTTTTCATGAAACATATGCAATATAAGTAGGGGGATTGGGAGATTTATATATATATATATATATATATACATAAAAGTAAGTGGCAAAAGAGAGGAAAGGCACCATGAAGTTTATTTTTTTTGGATGTGTGCAGCTTCAATCATATTCTATGAAAAGTATAATGAAAAAGTGTGGAGCAAGTTGCCATGAGAGGGGCAAAAATTTGTAGAGTTGTTGAGGAGTTGGTAATCATGATGTCTTGTGAACTGAGAGCAAAAAGTTGAGAGAAGAAAATCCACAACGTAAGTCATGATCACCACAAACCCACCACTTCACAAATTCACAATAGTACAACACGTATCAAAAAAGCAGCTCTCCTAGAATGTATTTTCCCTTCTTGTGATCTTCGATTGTGAATGTTCATTTGTAAGTACTTTTTGTCCCCTTACTTCTCATGAAGCGGAGCCTTTGTAAAAAGTTTTGTAACATTATCTTGTATGGGCACATGTGCCAAACTTATCTCTTTAGTAGAGAGTCTCTCCCTAATATAGTGGAAATGCACCTTAATGTGCTTAGTGTGCAAACATGGGACATTGGGTTTTTTGCAACTGCCAATGCACTATGACTA
This sequence comes from Ceratopteris richardii, assembly GCA_020310875.1. Classification (NCBI taxonomy): domain Eukaryota; kingdom Viridiplantae; phylum Streptophyta; class Polypodiopsida; order Polypodiales; family Pteridaceae; genus Ceratopteris; species Ceratopteris richardii. The sequence goes on along the minus strand of CM035437.1, from coordinate 113,418,438 downwards.
TCAAAAAATATCATGGTGGTAGAGGTCTAACCGACACTCAAGTCACCCATAAGGCATTTGATCCATAAACACTCATGAATAGTTATGAAAATTGTCCTATACTTACCCTCAAAATTAGAAATGGCCATAGCAAATTGCTTCCTGCATTGGAGTTAGGGAATCGAAAATGCACACAATTACCACAACGAAGAAGAAAAATCTCGAGAGCACAATTAATGATGTGTTACTAAGTCATGAATGTACAAAGATAATTAGCCCTTTAGGATTATGAGCATATATACAAGCCAAGCACTAATGGGTAAACCCATGCATGTCTAGAAAGTCATAAATAAAATTCACACTAGTAGTCCTAAGTGTGTTCACACAACTCACTACCAAAATATATCAATGAATCCCCCCTAGGAGTGATGTGGTGAACAAGGAGCTGACACTCGTGTATAAGGAAGCGCCAAGATTTGTGGAACAAAATCAATCCAAAAAAGGAATTAAGCTCAAAGATTTGTAGAAAGCTTCAAACTTCTCGCTAAACAGAGCCTTTGAGAAAATTTATGCAACATTATCTTGTGTGGGCACATAAGCCAAACTAATCTCTCTAGCAGAGAACCTCTCCCTGATATAATGATAGTGCACCTCAATGGGATTTGTGTAAACACAGGGTTCCTCACAATTGCCAACGTGTTGTAACTGTTAATGAAGATGGTGGTGGTAGAATATTGATCAACATCCAAATCAACCAAAATGTGTTTGAGCCACACACACTCAACAGCTGTTGTGAAAGCTTCCCTATACTCAGCCTCACAACTAGAAGTGGCCACAATGGGCTTCTTCTTGCTCAACCAGGATATGCATGAGTTACCAAGCATGAAGCAAAAACCACTCTTGGACATGTTTCATAGCAACCAACCTAGTTTGACTAAGAAAAAGCATGTAAATCTAGCAGTAATGATCCCCTTGGGATAGAACAATCCAAGTAATCGGGTATCACTCAAGTAGCAAAGGATGCGCTTAACCACTTGCCAATGTTTTGATACATGGGGAATGACTAAACCTGCTCATCTCAGAGACAACAAACTAAATATCATGCCGATTAATGAATAGATAAATCAAGCATTCAGTAGCCTACTGATAGAGAACAACATGAAATGCATCTTCAACATCATGAAGACTCAACCATAAACCTGTTTCCATGGGAGTGGCAATAGGTTTGCAATCTTCAAGGCCAAAACACTACAATAATGTCTCAATTTATTTTGTTTCACACAAAGCTATTCCCCACCAACTTGCATAAACTAAATTCCCAAATAATGATGCAAATGCCCCAAATTTGACATCTGAAAAGAGGCATGCAAATCATCCTTAAATTTAGAAAACATGTGTGAACTATTGACATCATCTGCTTCTAAGAAGAAGGAATTGTTGGGGATACAAGGGTCATGTAACCTCCCCCCCCCTCTCTCTCTCTCTCTCTCTCTCTCTCTCTCTCTCTCTCTCTCTCTCTCTCTCTCTCTCTCTCTCTCTCTCTCTCTCTCTCTCTCTCTCTCTCTCTCTCTCTCTCTCTCTCTCTCCCTCCCTCCCTCCCTCCCTCCCTCCCTTCCTCCATCTCCTCTTTGCTGCTCTTGTTCAGTCCACCAAAGGCCTTAATTGGTATCAAAGTTGAAGATTGAGGTGCAAAGAGCTTTAATGGAATATTAGGGCGAAGAAGGTGCATTTTCAAATCAACATCTCCTTGACAATAGGTCAGCATTTTGGCCATAACTCAAGCTAGGAATATTAGATTGAGTCAATTTAAATTTCTCTACATAGATTATGAAAATAGTAGCAATTCTTCATGGAGGCAACAAAATCTAGTTTGGATGTCTACTTTTCTGAAAAAAACAAAAAACACAGAGTGTTATAGAAGTCAAATCTACAACTATTTTGACAACATGTCAAAATTTTGATAATAACTTTTTGACAAGTTGGATTGAAGTGATTTGAATTGTTGTGTGTAGCATGAGAAAGGATCTACAATTTTAAAGACCAATTTGAGAGTTCTAGGTCACAGAAAAAACAAAATATAGAACAATAGTGTTGCAAGTGAAGATGAAAATGAAAATAGATGTGTGTTTTGATTGTATCTTGAGGTACTAAACTCTGATTGAGGTGTTTGAAGTGTTTTTGCATATTAGAGAAAGAGTTCTTCAATTTTCATGGAGAAAAAACAAAATTGATATTAAGAGGTTATAAACCCTGAAAGAGAAAAATATAGAACAAAAAAATTATACAGTAGGAACCCTAATTGATTTTGAAGATTCGTTTTGATTTGGAACTTCCTGTAGAGAGACTCCTTGCTGTGTGAGCTCTTGGTTTAGAGCTTGATGCATTGACTATGGATGATCTATGATGGATAATCCTCCATGCAAGAGTAGTGTAGATTATGTCAAGTTTTGCCATATATAATGCCATCATTGTATTGATTTCATTTTATGTCATTTCATCTTTTAATTGATTTTTTCAATGCATGTACAATGGCATTGTGGCCATATTTTGTTTTATGCCACTTGGATACAAATTTATTTGTTGATCACACACAATTTTGTGAGATATTGATTGGATCATTGGTTAATTCTTGCATTATCTTATTTTCTTTGCAAGTATGTGATCCAATTTGGAGCCTGAGTTGTATATCTATTTGTCATTTTGATCGGCTGTTATATTAAAATACGATCATTGATTGGATTATCTATTTGCCAATGTCATTCATGCATGTATGAATGGTTATTCCTACATGGTTATTTGGTTATAGAGCCCATTTTAGAGAGGAGATTCTTTCAAAATTTTGTCAACCCTCATGCAAGACATGTGGTCCAATGAATCCTTTATGCATGTATGATAGTTTTGGATCATTGCTTAGCTCCATTCACTTGGACTTGGTCATAAGTTATCCATGATAAGTTGGGCCATCTTATTATATTCATTCTCGAGTGGGAAGTGTATCACCATTGTATTGGAATTCATTTCCATCATTTTTTTAGCATGTGTAGTTGCCATTGTCTATGGTTAAATAAGTGAAATGTGGTGACATGTTCTTCATTCTTCTTTTACTATTGGTTATCTTGCCTTGATGGCTCAATTTATAGTGGAGACTCTGTCGGATTTTTCCTAGGATTCTTTTAGATCTACTTGGTCATTTTGGAGACTTGGTGAGGAGGTTTATTCTCATGGATTTATATGCACGTTAGATGCATAACATGGTTTCTTCTCTAGTGATACATTTATGATGTGAGTTATGCATATGGATATGCAAGTGTGATCTTATTGGTGATAGAGTACGTTTCTAGTCTTTTGTTACATTGCTAGTCTCTTGGATTTTCAACATAATATCTTCTTGGTTTGATAGCAGTGACTTTTCAAGGTGGAAGGATCATATGTGGCATACATTGATTCATGTAGGATTACACATGTATGTGCATAGAGATGTACACAGGCCTCGTGACATGGCTAGCCAGGTATGGATGGATATGGATGCATCGCCAAGCTCCACTATCCTGTTACTACTTGTGGATCCTATATATGAGTCTGTTATGTATGAGGAGATGAGTAGCACATTATGGCAGAAAATACATGATATGTGAATCCATTGACTCATGTGAGATAAACATCACATCGACGACTTCGATGTGGCATCGAATGGTACAACATATGATATTGAGGGTACATGAGATGTATGCCTTATGCTACCTAGTGAAGCATCATTTGCACTCAGACATGCACGTTATGTGTCTTCATTCCCTATGCGCTTGATTTCAGTTAGCTAGTTACAAGAAAGCAGATGTTATGCATTCCATGATGAGCATCATTTTCAGTTCTAGTTTTGACAACTCATACTTGTAAGAGGTGTTAGGATTGGGCACATGTATCCACTATATGTATTTTATATGAGAGCCAGTCTAGTCTTAGTGGGAGTTCAACTTCATATGCGATGTGATACTTGTCATGTCTCATTTTTTCTACCCACAAATAGGTCTATTGACATTCATAATGCGCATGTATGGGAGGGTTCAGATGCTAGTGCATACTTTGATTGATCATGTGCATGCTCATAAGATTCACACTTTGGATGATCAATCAAATGATTTAAAGCATGATGTGGATGCTTATATAGAGCATTGTGATGACACTCGATTAGAGCTTAGTCATTAGATGGACCTTGGTGTTGATGTTGTGTAGTTAGCTCATGTGAGCATGATGATACACTTGGTGTGGTAGAGGAGGATAACTCTCAAGATGCATAGCTATACACATCCTTTAGCTGATGGGATGGTTGACTTGGATGCTTAGGATTTAGTGGTTATGCAATCATTATTATATTTCCTCATGCCAAATGTTGACATAGATATGTCAAAACATGTTGGTCTCGATGATGGTGCTTTTTTGATGCCTTAGATATAGGCATGGTTGGTATTGTTAGGTTAACCAAGATATCACATATTTCATTAGCATTTGAGAGTCTGATGTATGAGTTGTTATGTTGAGATCAAACATTTCAGTTGCTATTGGACCATTTGCACTTGGAGTTGTTAGTCATTCGATGATATGACACAAGTATAGAGAGAGTGAGAAATTTGTAATAACTTCATCAGTTCTTCCATCAATCATATGTGAGCTCAACTCTTGTTGATATGAATCTAGAGTAATTTGAGGTGCATGGATACACCTTGTTTGAGGCAGTTGGTGTGGACTTTTTGGTATGGGTTGAGATCCGAAGTCTTCTTGTACATTGGTGTATAGTCCTACATCATTCTTTGTATATGTTTCCACTTATGGTCACATTGACCCTTAAGTTTGAGATTGTTGGGGATGTAAGGGCCATGTAAATTTACCCCTATATTCATGTCTCAAAAGATTATTATTTTGAGACTCCCACACAAGTATGCATGTGTCTCCTCTTCTCTATCTCACTCTATCTCCTCCTTGATATTCTTGTTCAAACCATCGGCCTTCAAGAATCATGAATTGCATATGGAAGTGACATCACTTCCATCCTATGGACAAGGTGATAGCATTCAAGGTCTCCATAGAAGCTCAACCTAGATGTCTAATACTAGTGTGAGAACCTAGCTTCCATGCTTGAGAAAATGACCTCTAACTCTCCACTCAACCTCCCATTATATAGATTTGGAGACTAACTGTGACCTCTAAAGTAAGTGGATACAATACTTTTTATGTCATTTGAGGATTGATAGATCTTGGATAGCTCTAGTTATTTCCTTAGGTTGTCTTCTATGTTTTCACACATCTTTATGCATTGATCCAACATGGTTAGCTCTTTTGAGTAGACATAAGGTTTAAGTTTTCCATTTAGGATTCAATCTAAGAACAAAGACACCCTCTTAGACTCCACTCTCAAAAAATCCACAATGAAAGAATCCAATATCTATTGAATCTCTAGGTAATCCTCAAACCATTCAAGACCTATGCCCTTCAAGTTCAACCCAAAAGACTTCAAATTTTGTAAATGAGTTCTCAACTTGTTTAGCACTAAGGGCTTACTTAAACTAAGCAACATGATTGTAGGGTTTTCATTTACCATAAAAAATGTTTGTCATGGTCTTGACTACTTAAGAGGGTTTCAAAGCTCATGAATGTTCTCTTTTTCTTTGCAATGGAATCTCATCTTCTTCTCTATGTTTGCCAGTATCTCGTTGGTTATCTAGCCTAGTTGCCTATTGCCCAAGTCAAATGCTCCAACACCTAAGGTATGATGTGAGCTAGTCCTTGGACTTGATCCTTCTCTTGATGTGCCCTTAGCATATTGGAAGTGGTGGCACCTATGGAAACCAATGGTTTCTAAGAAGAAGGGGCTACTAGTATTGTGATTTTTATATAAGATTAGAGGAGAAATGGGTAATAATGCTTGATTGGGGTTTTCTTCTACCACGGCATACTTTATTGGGAGCACATTAGCAAAAGATGGTGTTTGCTCACCCAATAGTCGTTTTGTCATTGTCAAGTAGAGGGTTTCAAATCTCAAGTGTGATTGTATCTAGTATAGTTATTGATAGGTTTTTAGTGGTCTATAAGCCAATTTTTTTTAATATAAAGGAAGTTCGGCAATAGCCTACTCTCCCGGACTTGAATTAAATTAAGAAACAAAGGTACAATAGAAGGGGACTAGTGCCCACGGGACCCCCCAAATCCCACAAAGCAGGGGAAGCTTGATTGAATCCTAGGTTGCATTACAGAGAAGGTTAATCACCCTCTCATCGCCCTCATGCGGGGCCCACTTGGGTTTGAGCTTGTTGTTGATCAAAAGGAGGACTTGGTGGTGCCTGAAGGGGGGGGATTTCTTACCGTTAACGATCCTTTTGCCAAGGAGGAATAGTGATTTCTCAATCGACCACTCCGTGGGGGGATCGCCGAAGTTGAGAGCACACCTCTCCCGCCAAATTTTCCACAGGACTTCCCCTCTGATGGCGTTCCAGAGTGTCGCAGAGCAGCCGATCGCTTCTCCCAAAAGGACTTGTTTCCAACTAAGCTGTTTTTGAAGTCTGATTTTCATTCCAACCGTCTGCCAGATTCTGTAGGAGTTGGGGCAAGTAAGGAAGATGTGTGGGACATCTTCGATAGCACGGTGGCAGCGTTTGCACCAAGGAGGGATCCCACAAAGTTTGCTAGCCTTATGGTTGGTCCAAATTCCTCGATGAAGAATTTGCCATAAGAGGACAGACTTCTTAATCTCTATAAGGGGGTGCCAAATACCCATGAATTTCATGTCCCACCGAAGCCGCGTCCAAGACAAGCACCACTTCTTGTTGAGGCTGATCTGGAGGTCAGCCGTTTCTTTGATGTTCGGGATTTTGAGTAGGCTATTTCCATTGTGCCATTTGAGACCAAGCGGGTTCGGTGTGTCGTGTCCCATGAGAAGGCGAGTCTTGTGACGATCCCAAGCAAGGCATCTGCTTTGCAAAGTGTTCCATTCTTCGTAGGAGATGTTTATGCGAGGGTCAATATCCTCGAAGTTGATCCAGCTGTTGGTGTCATGTTTCCAGAGGTGTTTCCATTTTTTGAATCCTTTGTTCCATAACTTCTTGGCATTTTGAATGTTCCACGACTCCACACTCCTGATGCCATGTATCGGAAACCAGATAGAGTCGTTTTGTCTGATACCGGCTGCCCACTTCCAGTCCTCACTAATTCTTGTGAAGCTTTTGACTTTATTCCAGCCCTTCCAAAGGGAGCACACGAGATTGGAGCCTTTCGGGAAGACGGGGATCGGGGATAATAGTAGGGTCATGATGTCAAGATTCTTCCAGTTCGGGAACCCCATGAGGGCCAACTCATTCTTGTTTCTGAAGATCAGCTTGGCCCACGAGGCCTCCCTATTGCACCAAGCCTTAATCATCCATTTGGCTGCCAGTTTGTTAGCCATACACCCAATGTCCAGGATACCAAGCCCCCCACTATCTCTAGGGCTAGTGCAGATGGCCCATTTGATTTTAGGCACCCCCCTTCTGTTATGATCGCCCGTCCAAAGAAAGTTTCTACAAATACTATTCAGTTTGGACAGGCCTTGCTCATTCGGTCTCCAACAAGAAAGGAAATAGATGGTAGAAGAGAGGAGGAACGTGTTGATAACCATCGCACGTCCAGCGAGATTGATTTGCATGCCTCTCCAATAGTTCAGCTTGTTTTCGAGTTTGGCCAGCACCCAGCTCCATCGCTGCTCCATAGAGACGCCAAACCCCAAGGGGATTCCAAGAAGTCGAAAGATTTGGCCCTGCGGAATGACTTGACAGCCATGATCAATGAGAAGGCCAGGATGGTGTCCCACAATAGCCCTAAAGGCGGTCTTAGAGTGGTTGATTTTGGATCCAGAGGCATCACAAAAGGTAGCAAGACACCTCCAGAAAGTCTCCAGGCTGGTATTATCATTGTGAACGAACGCGTTCATATCATCGGCAAAAAGTCTCATGATGATTTGACTGTGGTCGTGGGGCAGCCGGAGGCCTTTGATATTGCCAGCCTCCACATGATGTGCCAAAAGTCTGCTCAGCCCCTCAGTGGCGATGGCAAAAAGCAGGGGGGCCAGAGGGCACCCTTGTCTAATAGATCTTTTGAGATGGATCGCCTTCGAAAGTTTGTCGTTAACGTTAATTTGGGTCGTTGCGTTTCCGAGAAGGGTCGCGATCATCTTGGTGAATTTCTGACTACATCCGAGATCCTGGAGCGACTGCAGAATATAGTCCCATTCTAGCCTGTCGTATGCTTTGTCAAAGTCGATCTTGAGGAAAACCACATCTTGATTAGACTCATTTGCAAATTGAATACCTTCCCAAATATCCATAATGGTTTCCAGGATAGACCTGCCTTTGATGAAACCTTTTTGGTCCTCACTAAGCCAAGATCTTAGGTGGCACGAGAGTCTGTTGGCGATGACTTTGGCGATGATCTTGTATCCTGTTTGGAGCATCGTAATAGGCCACCAGTTCTCGATTCTGTTCTTTTCCCCCTTCTTGTGTATCAACTTGATAATTCCATTATTTAGACAAGAAGGAAGAGCACCAAACTTTAGCGCTTCTTGCCAAACCATCCGAAGAGGGGTGGCGACCACTAGTTTGAAGGATTTAAAGAACTCGTTAGTGAGTCCGTCGGGTCCCGGGCTTTTACCGAGAGGGAGGGCATCAATGACCTCGATGATTTCTGATTCAGAGATAGGGGCATGAAGCAGGGAGTGGAGGTTGGGTGGTATTCTCCGGGGGGAAACCCTAGAAATGGAAGCCATACAGTCCCTTCTATGGTGGGAGAGGGGGTTCGAGGTTCCCAGGAGTCTCGTGAAGTGCCCTTCGATGATGCCAAAATTATCTTCTTCCGAATTGCATACATTGCCATGTGGATCTAGCAGTAGGGGGATCGATTCTCTGTTGTGTTTCCTTTTAAGGATACGACACATCTCTTTGGTGGGTTTGTCGGCTTTGCCAGCCCACCACTCCTTGAAGAAGATTTGCAAGTTTTTCCTTTGTATTTCTTCCTCGTATCTCAACACTGCTCTGATTTTTCGGAGACCTTTCTGGGCTTGATGTTTTCCTTTGTTCACTTCCTCCTCGAGCCGCCAGAGTCTGTGGTAAAGAGCTTCCCTGCGAGCCCGCCGCACAGTCTCGAGCATCTTCTTAGTTCTGATCATGATCTTACGAGACTTGTCGACCGCACTTCTCCAGCACTTGGCTGGGGCCAAGCCAGAGGCGAACGCCACCTTCCACACATCGGCAATCTCTTGATGGACGGAGGGGAGAGAGAAGGTGGAAGCGTTGGCATGGAACCACGGAGCCTTGCGGATCTTGTTGGAAGGTTGAAAAGTGATAACGATCGGGTAGTGATCAGAGATAGTGAGGTCAGTGCGTTGCGTGATGGTAGGGTGGCCCCACTGATGAGTAAAACTCTGAGAGATGTAGCATCTATCGAGTCTAGCTTTCCTCAGGTCCTCGCCCGCTTGGAGATTCGACCAAGAAAAGCCACTCGAGTCTTTGAATTCAACCAAATCCAAGTGGAGTTTGGTCATGTCCCACTTTTCTTTCTCCCGACTGTCGATGACCCTGCCCTTGCCCATCCATCTGTCCATAGGGTCCTCCACCATGTTGAAGTCTCCACATATAAGCACGTTGTGAGGAAGCGAGTCTAAGGAAGCCCAAGTGTTCAGTCTCTCCAAATCCCCGTTAGGGGCGTACAAAGAAACAATAGTAGCACAAAGAGGAGCACCAAAAGAAACAGCAATCCAACGGTGACTTACATCTTCAATGGAGTTCTCAAGCTTTTCAAACCAGAGTTGTTTAACACCGATAACCGTTCCTCTAGACCCCCGCTGGTGCTTCGTTGGGATCCACACATGGGCCGAGGAGACCTGTGTGAGCCGCTTCTGGAGGTCTTCTCCGTCAATTTTAATCTCTTGAATACATATAAAGTCTGGGTTTAAGCTAATGTCGCGAAGCCATTGACCAATGATGGTCGCTCTTGAGGGGTCGGTTATCCCTCTAGCGTTTAGCGAGATGACAATCATTTTTGTATTGATCCCTCTTTGCGGGAGGGAGCTTTGTCCTTTCTTCTCTTGGCTTCGTCCTTCTTTTTCGCTGGGATCTGATCCCGACTTAGAAGTCGGTTCTTGTGGGGGCTTTTCCAGGGTAACTCCATAGGCTGTTTTCCTTTGCGGGATGCCCCTTACTGGGGAGACTTGGGCCCCGTGCTCGGCACCGTTTCCGGGATCGTCGATCCAATGATGGAACTTTCACTATCCATGTTGTCTTCGTTACTAGTGGTGAAACCATCTTCTTTGCTTGTAGTGTAACCCTCCTGGGGGGTTTCTTTATTGTCAGGGATCTCTAGGGCTTTGTCGTAGGTGTCTACCTCAAGTAGCTTCCCACCTGGGTAGTCAAGCTCATTGATCTCTATAAGCCAATTTTGTTGTTGGTAAACAAGGGAATCATTATTATTCTGAGGCATAAATGGTAAGGGATAGTCTTGTCTAACTGCTTGCATGTTATTAAATCAATCAAGAGTAAACTTCCAATCTATGGTGTAGTATAAAGTTCCTTGATCCTATGGAGCTTGTGTCTATAGTGGAAACTCATTAGAAAGGAGGTCACCATAGAAATGGTAGCAATGTTTGAGGGTTGAAGCCCTTTGAAATCGCCAATTGATTCTACCTTGTAGGTTTCCACCTAGCTTTTTGGCAACCAACTTTTTTATCTTTTTGATCGAGGAAGACAATTTAGATACGATGATTTCTATGTAATTTGAGGATTGATAGAATTTGATAGATCTAACTATTTCCTTAGGTTGTCTTGTATGTTCATCAACATGGTTGGATCTTTCAAGTAGACATAGAATCTAAATTTCCCATTTAGGAGTCAATCTAGGAACAAAAACACCTACTTAGCTTGGGAAGGAAACTCTAACCTACAAAATCTCTCTACATACTACTTGAAGCTTCTAGTAGCTAGCCTTACTATTTCTTTTAGGGTATGCTTGAAGGTATCGATTGATTAATATGTACCATTTCTAATTCCACTCTCAAAGAATCCCATAATGAAAGCATCCAATAGTTACTGAATCTCTAGATAATCTCCTCTATTTTATGGGTAAAACCATTGTTCTTTATGTGTGTTGGTATCTAGTTTTTCATTTGGTTTGGATTGTCTATTTCCAAACTCAAATATGCCAACATCTAAAGTATGATGTGAGCTAGTCCCCAGAGTTTATCCTTGTCTTAGCGTGCCCCTCGCAGATTCAATGGCATGGCACCTATGGAGCCCAATGGTTTCTAAGGAGAAGATGGTTTACTTAGAGGGAAGCTTTTTAGCATTTGCCATGTATATGTGGGTTTCCTAAGGTCTATGACCAGGTAGAAATGATCCAAATTAGCATCCAAGTACATGACCACCTTTTTAGGAGGCTCAAGATCCTTGTATTGATATACTACTAACTCATCCTTAAGCAATCTTGATCTCTCTATCTATCACAATAGACATTGATTGTGGTAATATATAACATTGGTAATAGATAATACTATTGATTGCAATAGACTATTGGATTGGTATAGATGGGAACATCATGATAGATGCAATAATTGTTGGTGAATGTGGAAAGCCTAAGTGGTTGACCATATTCTTTGGACTTCATTGCGTTATGAGAAAGCAATGTTTGCACACATATATTCTTAGTTCACTTTTAAGGATAAAATTCACTTCACTTTTATCCATTGTAAAGAACTTTATGAGGATAGAAACTCAAGAGTTGAAGCTGGTACAAAGGGATCCAAAATTCATGATTCATTTGAACTCAAAATTTAAATGTACACCTAAAAGTGAGGGGACTGTGAAGAGAGATGGTGGATGCAATCCAAAGATGAGTAGGTGCCGCTACAACCAGCTTCACACCAGCCAACTGAGACTTCAGAGTTGATTAGTAGACCCTTTGAGCTTCCTAAATCCACCAAAATATCAGCCAAGTACTTTGGAACATGTATCCCAAAAGTTTAAGTCAAGACAGACAAGTTGCGAAATGACTAGCTCCCAAAACTTGCTATTTTTGGACATACACCTGCTGGAAAAAATGAACAGTGCTCTCAACTTGGAAGGAATTAGAAAAATTCCTTTTGGGCATAGCAAATAGACTTAGCAAGCTTCCTATTCCAAGTTAAAACACTTCAAATGATGGACTGAGCACTGAGAACAAGTTTCATCAAGTTCTGGAACATTCCCACAATTCTCGGGGCTCTGCAGAGATAGACCAGTAAGCAGTAAAATGCAGATATCTCCACAAGTATAAATCCAATGACCTTGAAAATTTATATGTAGAAACTAGACAGTGAGAGCTATCCAACGCATTTTAAAACACTGAAAAATGTTCAGTAAAACTCGAGATATGACCTTCTGAAGTTACTGCTCTGAGTGAGTATAGCAGAGAACAAAACAGAGAGGTAGATGATAATAAATGTATAGATTCACATATGATTACAACCACATTGGCAATGAATCTTTGCACAATGGGAGTAGAATGATAGAGCTATGGAGTAAGCTCTTCAATCTCTACAAAATGACATGAAGTGGTCACGTACAAGGCTTGCTAATCGCCTCTTCCTTCTTGCTCCTTTTATAGCTATTCTTGGAGGGAGTTTTGAATTCGAATTCGAATGGCTCCACCTAAAAGTGATCCCCAAAGTTAGGAGAGATTCCCTCAGCTCAAAAATTCGTGATTTTGGTAGTTGGAGCCACGAATTTGCTTTTACATCATGGATGAGGTAAGCCATCCTTTTACTTTTTTCTTTTTCCATTTACAAGAGATAAAATGTACTCTTTTACAAGAGGTGTTCACATGACTACTCATGTGACTTACAAATGAGGATAATATCAAGCATATCAAGCATGTAGGCTTGGGCAAAATGCACCAACAGGGACTATTTAGGTGAAATCAATCAACACTCATCTTCTAAAATCAAGGGAAAAAGTATACATATACTTCAATGAATTAGTTCTAGGACATGGTAGAGCTTTCATTCACTCTTTGAGTGCTAAGTTTACTCACATCATATCCTTAGAGTCCTCCAACGCCTCCATGTATTGTAGTTTACATTTCAATATATATATTTGAAGTTTTTATCATCATCTTTCACTATTGTTGTGTATTTCTCAAGTCTGTCAACTTTTCAAAGCCCTTAAAGCGAAGATATGGTCTCACTACTCAATCTATTATTTCAATCACAAAGATAACACTCTTATAAGCATTCTATAGAATGTTTTAATCATTGGATATTTTCCTGGAGAGATATGAATGTATTTCTATGGCTATGTATATGCATTTTTTTGCTTCTTGAAAAGTCAAGATCACACCTCTGACCTCTTAAATATATTGCTCACCCCATATTCAATCTAAATTCATGAGATAACTTGTGTTAGCTCAATTACGTTCCCATTTTAAGCTGTCAAAAAGGATTTTGCTGAATTCTTAACAAGTTGTGAGCATTGAACATTTTCCTGAGAGCCTTCTTCCATAAATAAAAAGTTGTCTCCACAAGAGCAAAATCTATAATTAGTATGTCTTGAATCAAATAATTCAAATGAATGCTTCAAGGTACTATGGTCATAATTATGCATCAATTGATAGCTTAATAAGTCTATTAGAGTGTCCAAGCAAGAAATAGGCTAGTATAGAGCAAGTTTTTGCAAAGACCCTCTGATCTTTGTAAACTACCATCACCTCTTCACAGTGGTATCAAAGCATAATCATATTATGTACATTATGGGTGATGGTTTTCCTTGTTCAGTCAAAAAGGTGGATTGAAGCGACTACTCAACATGGTCCTAAGTATGGAATCATATTTTCAAGGTAGAAATACATCTCTAGAGATGAACTGATGCCTATGCTAAGGGCCAAAGGACAATCAACACAAGAGGAGCAAGAAAGCTTAAAAACATTGTGTGAAAAGGATGCTTTGCCAAGGTCATACATTCTAAATTCTATTACTGATTTCTTACTTCCATACATTAGGATCTGTAAGGCTTCACATGAGACCTTGAATCCTTTCAAAGCATTCTTCTCTTAAAGCACCAAGGTCAGGAAGAATCAACTATGGATGGAGTTCACATCTTTCAAGAAGTATCCCAAGTAAAATGTCACCGACTTTGTCACAAAGATTAAGGATATAAAGGATAAGTTAGGAAGCATTGGAGAAGTCATATATGAAGAGAAAATAGTTAGGCAAGTAATCAATGGAATCAAAATAGATGACAAGTGGGAGGCATTCAACATTGTCATGGACTTATACATGGACATGCAAGTACCAGATTTCAACACACTCATGGGACAAATATTCACTCATGAAGCCAAGCTTATTGATGACATGCTTCTCACTAGTCCTAATGAGAAGCATGTTACTGAGTTTAAGGCTGATTTGCATGCCTCTTTTGAGATGTTAAATTTGTGGCATTTTCATCATTATTTGGGCATTCAATTTGTGCAAGTTGATGGTGGATTAGCTTTGTTTCAAACAAAATATATTGATACATTATTGCAACATTTTGGCCTTGAAAACTACAAACCTATTGCCACTCCTATGGAAACTTGTTTACAATTGAATCTTCATGATGCTTGAGATGAATTTGATGTTGTTCTTTATGAGCAGGCTATTGGATTTTTGATTTACTTATGCATAACTCGCCCTGATATTCAGTTTGTTGTCCCTCAGATGAGCAAGCTTATGCATTGCCCAGGTTTCAAGCATTGACATGTAGTTAAACACATATTTCACTACTTGATTGGCACCCAACTACTTTGATTGTTTTGTCCCAAGGGGGGATCACTACCGCAAGATTTACATGCTATTTCTAACTGTGACTGGGCTCTGACACTTCTGTGTCCACTAATGGTTTTTGTTTCATGCTTGGTAACTCATGCATATCCTGGTTGATCAAGAAGCAACCTACTATGGCCTCTTCTAGTTGTGAGGATAAGTATAGGGTAGTTTTCACTGTGAATGCTAAATGTGAAAGGCACATACACCTTTTGGCTGATTTGGATGTTGGTTAGTCTTCTACCACCACCATCTTCATTGACAGTCAAAGGGCATTGGCAGCTACGAGGAACCTCATGTTCCATGCTCACACTAAACACATTGAGGTGCATTATCATTATGTCACGGAGAGGTTCTTTGCTAGAGAGATCAGTTTGGCATATGTGCCCACATAGGATACCATTGTAGATCTTTTCACAAAGGCTCTGTCCTAGGAGAAGTTTGAAGGGCAAAGGTAAATGGAGCTCATCTACTAGTAAGCAAAAATTTGCAAATGTTGCACATTTGAAGAAGGAAGACAAAGATGAGAAGAAATCAGAAAAACAAAAATTATTTTGTAAGTACTATAAAGGAAATGATCATGTCATAAAGAACTATCCAAAACTGGATGCAAAAGAGGCAAAGAAAAAAGAAGTTGGAATGGTTGTTATAGAGGCCTCTACATCGAAAACAAAGTCTGCTAATCTTGTGCATAATGAAGAATGGGTGTTTACTACTATTTGCGAATTTGACCCATCTTCTCATGAGCAGTGTATGTCTGCAGTAGACTCAAATGTTTGGTACTTTGATAGTGGGGCAACCAAACATATTACCTTGTAGCGTAGTTTCTTCACTTCACTTGAGCCTATGCCTATAGGGAATATTGTCACATGCACCAATAACTCCTCTTATCCTGTTATGGGAGTTGGTAAGATCATTCTGATTGCCACTGATGGTAGTTCTTTTACATTGTCAGATGCTTTATTTGTGCCAGGGATCAAGAAAAATCTATTATCAGTTTTTGCATTAGCCAAGATTGGCTTGTTTGTGAAATTTGTTGATGATAGATGTACAATTCATGATATATTAAATCGTGACATGATTATTGCTTTTGGCATTTTATGTTGTGGGTTGTATAAGCTCATAAACTATGAAAATTTTGTGAATGATTCAGTATGTGCAATATATGATTCTACGGCTATGTCAGATGCAAAACTTTGGCATGCACGCTTTGGTCATCTGAATTTTGCTAGTTTCCTATGCCTGTAGAAATCTAAAATGGTGTCCTCTTTGAGGCACCCGAAAAACATGTTTGTGAAGGCTATATTTCGGGCAAAATGCGGCATTTCTCCTTCCCAAAAAGATAGTTCAGTTTGAGCTATTCAGAAATTGAAGCTTGTTCACAGTGATGTCTATGGTCCTTGTTGATATATTTAGGTAGTGATTTGTGTGAGCACTCTAGGACCGTCGTGGCATTTTTTTCCCTCTTTAGGAGGTTTTCTTTCCCCGGCTTGTATATGCTTATTGCCTTCATGGGCTACTTATCTTTGTACATTCTAGTGGTAATACATTCAGTATTGTGTGTTGTCTTCCAAGTTTCTTCTTTTTCCTTGTGTTGTTCACGTGCTTCCACAGACGTCTAACTCCAACACTTGGTATCAGAGCAGGTCGCCGCTTCATCTAGGCAGTCGTTGAAACCTCTCCGGTTGTAGTCTCATAATCGCACGAATTTTGGTGAGCACACTCAAGGTGTTTCAGAAATCAAAACTGCCTCGTTCTGTGGTGCCGAAATCACGATCTGAGCTTGTTTCGGCCTCTAAACGCACTATCGCAGTGCTTGTGCAAGCTATTTTGTCTTTTTGTGCCAAAGATATATACCAGTTTCGGTTCGCCAGTATAAGTGTCTCAAAGTCTGCTATAGGTTTAATAGAATTTGTCTGGGCAATTTTGTTCAACTTTTTGAGACCAGTCAATTTTTTGCATCAAGGTATTTTAGTCACCGGCCATGGCTGAAAGCAGTGATGTATTCCGTATTTTGGCTGTTGAGGATAAGCTGGATGGTACCAACGACCCGTTATGGGCTTATATGATGCAACATGTATTGGTTGCAAAAGGACTGTGGAACATTGTGCTAGGTGTTGAAAAACGTCCTATCACACCTGCAATTGTTACAACTGAACTGTGGGTATTGAAGCTGATGCAAAAGGTGTCGAAGATGGTGATATTTTGTAGAATCCTATTCGTGCTACTGTTTCTGTTGCACCTACTATAGAGAAAATTCTTTGGGATAGCAAAGATGCTCAAGCACATGCATTGATAGCTTTGTCTGTCAAACGTGCCATTATTCCTCACATTCGCTCTTGCAAAACACTAAGGATGTTTGGGATACACTTACCACATTGTATCAGGCTAGGAATGAGGCTCGTGTTGCTTACCTCCGAAAACAATTGGAGAGTGAGCACATGAATGAAGGTGATTCTATGGACAATTTTCTCACAAAGATCAAGGATTTGAAAGAACAATTGATTTTTGTTGATGAAGTTATACTAGATAGCTCATTTGTGCAGACCGTATTGAATGGTCTTCTTGACTCATATCAGAGTTTTGCTTCTACTCTTCATTTGATGATGAAAGGAATCCAAATGCCTTGTCATTTGAGGAGTTAGTCTTTGTTCTATTGCAGGAAGATCATTCTAGGCAAAACAGGTCCATCATGCGTGTTGTAGATCAAGCTTTCCTGGCTAGTTAGAAGGGCAAAGGTAAATGGATCTCTTCTACTAGTAAGTAGAAATCTGCAAATGTTGCACATTTGAAGACGGAAGACAAAGATGAGAAGAAATCAGAAAAGCAGAAATTGTTTTGCAAATACTGTAAAACAAATGATCATGTCATCAAGAGCTACCCAAAACTGGCTGCTAAAGAGGTAAAGAAAAAAGAAGCTGGAATGGTTGTTGTAGAGGCCTCTACACCAAAAACAGAGTCTGCTAATCTTGTGCAAGAAGAAGAATGGGCTCTTCTGTTGTTTGCCGTTTCGAACCATCTTCTCATGAGCAGTGCAATAGACTCATATGTTTGGTACTTTGATAGTGGGGCGACTAAACATATTACTTCGCAGTGGAGTTTCTTCTCTTCACTTGAGCCTGCCCCTATAAGGAATACTGTTACATGCACATACAACTCCTCTTATCCTATTATGAGAGTTGGTAAGATCATTTTGACTACTGTTGATGGTAGTTCTTTCACTTTGTCAGATGCTTTATTTCTGTCAGGGATCAAGAAAAATTTGTTATCAGTTTCTGCATTAGCCAAGATTGGCTTGGTTTTGAAATTTGTTGATGACAGATGTATAGTTCATGATTTGTCAAATGGCAATGTCATCATTGCTTCTCGCATTTTATGTCGTGGGCTGTATAAGCTCATAGACTATGAAAGATTTGCAAATGATTTGGCATGTGCAATACATGATTCTCAGGCTATGCCAGATGCAAAGCTTTGGCATGCACACTTTGGTCATCTGAATTTTGCTAGTTTGTTATGCTTGTAGAAATTTGAAATGGTGTCCTCTTTGCCCAAACTTGAGGCACCTAGAAAACATGTTTGTGAAGGCTATATTTTGGGCTAAATGCAACGTTCTTCCTTTCCAAAAGATGGTTTAGTTTGGGCTACTTAGAAATCGCAGCTTGTACATAGTGATGTCTGTGGTCCTATGTAGACACCTTCTTTTGGGAACTATCTTTACTTTGTGGCTTTCATCGATGATTTTTCCAAGCATGCATGGGTATATCCATTGAAAGCAAAATTAGAAGTGTTTATGTGCTTCAAAAAGTTTCTGGTTTTGGTTGAAAATCTATCAGCATGTAAAATGGGCACCCTCCGTTCTGATCAAGGGGGGGAATATATGCATTTTGACTTTAATGCATATCTGGCTGAACATGGGATAAAACCTCAGTGTACAATGCCATATACACCTCAACAAAATGGAGCTGGTGAACGAAAGAACAGGTCACTCATGGAGATGGTGAGGTGTATGGTCAAGAGTCAGGCTTTACCACATAGTTTCTAGCTTGAGGTTGTCATGTCTGCAGCATATGTACTTAACAAGTGTCCCAATAAAATGCTGCAATCTATCACTCCATATGAGGCTTGGCATGGTCGCAAGCTATCTGTTGCTCATCTGTGTGTTTTTAGTTGCTTGACATATGCATTAGTGCCTGAACAACATCGTAGAAAATTCAATGATAAAGCAGTAAAATGTATTTTTGTTGGGTATAGTTCTCAAAGTAAAGGCTATCGTCTATGTCATTCACATACGAAACACATTCTAGTTAGTCGTGATGTTGTTTTTGTGGAAGATGCTATTCAGCCATTGCTTTCATGTACTAAGGAGACATCAGTTAGCTCCAAAGACATGTATGATATTTTGCTACCTCTTTTTATAGGTGGACAGTCTGGTGCTTGTCCTTATAATGAGGAAACTTCTCACCCTTTGCAAGTTTCATGTGATGATGCAGATCATTCCATTTTTGATGCAAATTTACATGATGCACTTGTTGATGAGAGAGTTGATATTGAGCAGGCAAAAACTATGCCAAAATGGCTGGTGCAAACTTTGCGTGACAACAAATTAGATGCACCTCTGTCATATCGTACTTGGTCAGGCTCTCATAGTGCCTCTTTTGCATCAGGTTGCTATGCTATGGCTACCTCTAGTCTCTGTGATGAGACTGAACCTGTTTTGTTTGATGAAGCGTAAAATTCTGAACATTGGATGGCTGCAATCCAATCTGAATATGATGCTATCATGAAAAATGGTACTTGGTCTTCATGTGACTTGCCTCCTAGCAAGAAGGCCATTGGCACTAAGTGGGTATAAACATTGAAGCATAAACATGATGGAACATTTGACAGGTATAAGGCTAGGCTTGTTGCAAAGGGTTATGCGCAGGAAAGAGGCATTGATTTTGATGAAACCTTTGCTCCTACTTGTTGAATGACTGCTGTTTGTAGCATTTGTGCACTTGCAGCTCATTAAAGTTGGAAGGTACATCAGTTGGACATTAAAACAACATTTTTGAATGGTGACTTGCATGAAGAAGTGTATGTTTTTTAGCCTTGTGGCTTTGTGCAGGAAGGGCATGAAAACCAGGTGTGTAGGTTCAAGAAGGCATTATATGGTTTAAAGCAAGCACCACGTGCTTGGTATGAAAAAATACATGCCTATCTCATTGCACATGGTTTTGAGAAAAGTCTATTCAGCCCATAAGAGTCATATTGGTCAAAGTCAACCAAGGTTAAAGACCAAAGTCAAAGTCAAAGCAATCAAAGTCAACATATTCAAGGTCAAAATCAACATGGGAAAAGTCAAAGCATTCAATGTTTGGGTGTCAAGGTGCATAGGTAGTGCACAAGCAATTGTTCACAAAGGTTATATTTTACAGAAAGTTGGATGCAGGTTGCAGAGTGCCTTTTTGTAATTTCTCTAAGGTTCAAAGTGTTTTTAAAGTGTTTGGAAGGTTCAGGTGAACCCTCTCTTAGGTGCACATTTGAAGAATTAAAAGGCAAAATATGAAGGTGTGTGATGCAGCGGCGTACGCAAAAGGGAAAGCATGGCCCCCCAATTAAAAATTTTGTTTTAGTCTAAAGTCACTACAGGACAAAACAGGGATTCATTGGCTGCCCTCATTTGGAGACAATCTTGGGACATCAAAGTGAGCACCAAAATACTCTAGCAGTTAGGAGCATACGTGAACTGACACTCAAATCAAGGCAAGGCATTATTCTTGGTGAAACTAAGCAAGGTGGGCATAGTCTATACTAAGAGAAGTGCAAGAGACATAGAGTGAGTGTGCGACGCAGAGAAGTGAAGTGCAAGGTGTGCACGAAGAGTGACTTAGAAGTGTACAAAGAAGTACTAAGCCATGCAACCAAAGGTCACAAGGTCCCATTGAAGCTGTGTGCACGTCGATAGAAGGTGTCCAACCCTCCCCTTATTGAAGCTTGAGTGCAAGGTGTGCACAAGTGCAAGCTCTAGGAGAAGGTGGAGGTCTGGTGCAGAGAGGTTGACGGCAGCAAGAACCTTGGTTTGTAACTTTGTTGTTTGTGCACTCTTTGGGATTTCCCAGAGAGTGCATGTGGATTGTATTGTACATCATCATTGTACTTTTCCTCCTTATAATCAATCTACAGAAGCTTCTGGTGTCTATATCTTTCTTCTTATCTTTCTCCCTTCTCCTATAAAGACTCAAGTCCCTTTTTGCACAAGAATCCCACAACAAAATTTGGCATGCATGGTGGGACCACAAGGAGACATGAGCATAGGAGAAGAAAATTGCAAAGTGTAGAAGAGTTCAAGGGTAACGACAATACTGTACTAACTCAAAAGGTAATCTTTCTTCCATTGGAATTCTCTTAAACTAAGAGGAGTATGAACAACTCATGACTGCAACCCGGTCTCAAAGCTTGAGGGTCCCTTGCAAAGCGACAATAAGGAAGATTATTCGAAGATCATCCAGTCCATTGTCATCAACATCATGAGTAAAGAATATGGAACCCCAGGTAGATTTGGAAACTTTACTTTCTAGATCGAATATCAAATTTCCATCCTTTAGAGGGCTAGCACAAGAAGACCCACGTGAGCACATTAGGAGATTCTTAGCCTTAGGTAAAACAAGGGGTTTGATGTGAAGAGAAGACACATTTTTTTTTCTTTTCCCTGTAGCATTGGAAGGACTAGAAGACAAATGGTTTAGTCACTTCACCGACAACCATTTGACCACATGGGCCTTGATGAAGGAAGTATTTAGAACACAATTCCAACAAGGGAAGACAACTGAAAACATTATTGAAGAATTAGAAAATTTAAGATTAGGTCGTAGGGAGACCTTCCAAGAATTTGTTACCAGAGCTAAGGTGATAATGGCCAAACTGCAAGACCCTCCACATGATTTTTTAAATCAAGAACTGGCTGGCTAAACCACTTCCAATAGCAACACAATGTAAAATAAAGGAGTTAGTTTTATCGACATCAACAATAGAAGAATTTATCAATACAGCTACAAAATTGGAACAAATTAGATAGCAGTCTGGGGCAAGCTCTTCCAATTTAACCCATCTTCACTGACAGTCACAACGCATTGGCAGTTGCAAGGAACCCTATGTTCCATGCTCGCACTAAGCACATTGAGGTGCATTATCACTATGTCAGGGAGAGGTTCTCTGCTGGGGAGATCAGCTTGGCATATGTGCCCACGCAGGAGAACATTGCAGACCTTTTCACGAAGGCTCTGCCTAGGAAGAAGTTTGAAGATTTCCGCAAAGCTTTGGGCTTACTTCCTTTTGTGGAGTGATTTCCACATAGCTTGGCACTTCCTTATACATGAGTGCCAGCTCCTTGTTCACCGCATCACTCCCAGGGGGGATTTGTTGATATATTTAGGTAATGATGTGTATGAACACACTAGGACCATTGCGGTACTTTTTTCCCTCTATAGGAGGTTCTTTTCCCCCGGCTTGTATATACGCCTATTGCCCTAATGGGCTACTTATCTTTGTATATTCTCTAGTAATACATAACCAGTATTGTGTGTTGTGCTCCAAGCTTCTTCTTCTTTCGTGTGTTGTTCGCGTGCTTCCGCAGATGTCTAACTCCAACGAGAGAGAGAGAGAGAGAGAGAGAGAGAGAGAGAGAGAGAGAGAGAGAGAGAGAGAGAGAGAGAGAGAGAGAGAGAGAGAGAGAGAGAGAGAGAGAGAGAGAGAGAGAGAGAGAGAGAGAGAGAGAGATCCAAAGGAAGCTAAAGAGGCATACAAGAATAAAGCATGGGCTATATAGAAAGACTTATGCACTAGTGGAGTTTAGTTAGATTTCCTTATTTGTAACTAGAGAAAGAGCATATTCATATTTATTTAGCAAAGAAGTTGATCTAAAATAAGCTAAAGATGAAAGATGCCTCTTGAAAATCCTAAATCTTTGTTTATAATTGTATTTAAGGTAGATTGATTTATGAAAAAGGTACAAATTTTTCTTTAAGATGAGAGGAATTGATGCCTAAAACGACTCAATACATTCACTTCCACTTCATATTGATGCTTGTTTGTTTTTGTTCTTTACATATTGTCAATGTTGCCTATTCATTTGCATATCATGTCACGTTGCCTACTCATTCATGCATATGATCAATTTTTCTTCCATGTTTCTTATGTTGCATATAAAAGAATTTGATGCCTCGAACTTCTTGATTTTTAGAGAGACTAGAGTGGCACTTCTGGAGGAACCGCATGTTTAGTAGGGGCGAATGTTGTCGAGATTTTCTCTCCTCTCTCACTCGTGAATGCCTATAGGAAACACATTTGGTGAAGGTACCTAGAATTCCCTAAGAAGTTCAAGATGCATCAAGGATGTCAAAGGGAGTTCACATGTAAACTTTGGAAGAAATCAAGAAAATCTAGGGTAGCGATCAAAGCTAGTCAGATTTTGGAAATTAGGGCAAAACTTTAAATGTCACCAAATCACATGAAAATTCATATAGTTGTAAAGCCTATCAAAGGCAGTCTACAGCCTGAATTTCACATGTAAATGTATTTTCTAGCACATTGATATGCCATGTGCATTTTGTAAAAATATATTTTTTTCACTTAGACCCTACAAAATCCGGTGTATGAATTTTTCTTAGCCATATCGTCTGGTATGTATACAGATCATATGTGGCTACACATTTGTACAAATATTCAAGGCTATCAGAGCTTCCTAGACACCTTAATGCCACCTTGCAAACTTCCAAATATAGTCAAACTTGTATAAGGGAGATTGAGATGGGAGTTTTTTATGCATATTCCTAAAGGAGACCTTTCAAAACATAGAGCTACAAATTTTCATCTTCATCAAA
The DNA here is from genome assembly GCA_020310875.1 of Ceratopteris richardii. NCBI lineage: Eukaryota > Viridiplantae > Streptophyta > Polypodiopsida > Polypodiales > Pteridaceae > Ceratopteris > Ceratopteris richardii. Next base: position 113,394,756 of record CM035437.1, on the reverse strand, counting down.
GGATATTTGGAGGGTCAAAGAGCACAAAATCCAAATTTCAAGGTCACCATAGTTTCCTAGAATAAGCAAATTGAAGGCTTGAAGGGCTACCACATGGCAAACAATGATTGAACCATGTTGTACGATCACGATGAGCTCACATTAAAGGGTGGAGATGCATTGAAGCTTAAAGCAAGGAGGATCCACAAGTTTTTTCATCCGATAAGATTATTTTGATGACCAAAGATCAATAATGCAAAGTTCTTTCAAAAATAGCAGCTTATCTTATCCAAATTCATGTCAGCACTGATCTGGCAGTCCAGATATACCCCAGGTCCAATGGTGGAGAATGAAGGCACCTATTTCCCCCCCCTTTTCCCTAGATATTATATAAAGAACCAATCCTAGCCATCCATTCGATAAATTCAATGGTTATAATAAAAAGGAGTTGATCCTAGGGTTGAGAGTTGATTTCTCTAGATCCAAGGGCCTGAATTCATTCAAAAAACTATAGAAACCCCCCTCCAAATTCATAGAGCATCATTCTTAGGCATCCATAGGGCCCTTTCTAGCACATGGTTTCCTTGAGATGATTACCCTCAGTTGAGTGTGTGAGGATCCAAGGTGGGCTAGTAAGAGCATAATTCATAGAATCAATTTCAAGTTAGACTTCCAATCTAGGGTAGGCTCATAAACCCAATGGTTTCTCTATCTTTGGTCACCCTCTGTGGAGCATGTGAGTGAGTTAGTGTTGTTTTTATGAGTCTTAGACTTCTCTAGATACACATTACATTCCTAGAAAGATATAGGGTTAATGAAGTGGGACCTATCCTCTTACGTGTGACATTCGGTTGAACTGTGTGGTGGGAGGGTCGTGCGGATTGCATTTGACTAGTAGAATGCTTAGCTTGATATATCACAACACTCATGTACATATATTAAATTACAATATCTTTTAATTCATGTCTCTCGTCTCTTGTCTCTTAGTCTCTTATGTGTTTTTACATATCTCCTTCTATCTCTTTCTATATGCGAGAAGGCTTTGCAATCTTGCATTGAACTAGTGAGGGTTATCCATTGAGATTGAGAGAATGAGTTTCTATTTATTTATAAATCATGATCCACATCCATTCATACTATCCACAAACACCCATGCACATGTTTCGATTTTGAAAGTGTATAAGAAGCTCCATTTTCTTGGACCATTCTTCCTTTCAAAATTGATTCATAAGTATGGTTTTCTTTTGTTCTCATCATGCATACATACCATCCACAAGAATTTTGAAGTGTATAAGAAGCTCCATTTTTGGACCATTCTTCCTTTCAAATTTGATTCATGTATATGATTTTCTTATATTCTCATCATTCATGTTCATGAATTTATCTTGCATTCATATGTTCCCCCTCCCATAATCAAATAATCACATCTCTCCTCTTCATTCCCAACTTCATCTTCACCTTCACATTTTGATCACATAAACCTTTTCAACACTCACTAGCTTCATACTCTACATGTGTCACGATCAGACCCGATCCACCTGGATTGCGATCACCTCCATAGCGTAGAAGTCTGTAATCATTACGATACCCACCAAAAGTTGTAGGGGAACTAGGCCGAGAAAACCGGGCACCAAGCATATAGGTAATCGATCGTGGTAGCATCGAAGGGTTGGTGCAATCACCGGGAAATCATGTGAGAAGCACCGACATATATAACCATCAGAAGAAGCGACAACGTGACATAGGTATTATAGACAAAAACCATGCAATAGTGGTAATGATGACCGTACTCAATTACATAAGAAGGAATTCTAATCTAGGGAATGTGGGCCGCCATCACTATGGGCATGCTAGTGTTAATCATTGGTTTGTTTCGATGTTGCCATGGTACATGCATGACCGTGAACAATTAATCAAAAATACCTAAAGATGATGAAGCATAGCATAATTAAGGGATAAAGAATATATCGAGACAAAGAGTCCCAAAATGTGCACTTATCTTTCATTAACTTAAAGCAATATATGTATACAACTACACACACCCATTTGTATGGGTCTTGTACCTTTTCATAGCACCTCTTTGTAGACCCTTCAATTTGAGCCTTAATATAAATGCTTTAAGTGAAGTCCAACCACCGAATATGCTCCCTCTAACCACAAACACACACACACATACATACATACATACATACATACATACATATATATATATATATATATATATATATATATATATATATATATATATATATATATATATATATATATATATATATATATATATATATATATATATACACACACACACACACAAACACACCTACACATACACACACACACACAACATACTTATACACATACACATACATACATATACACACACATACACATACATACATATACACATACACATACACATACACATACACATACACATACACATGCACATGCATACATATACATACACATACACATGCACATACACACACATGCACATACACTTACACATGCACATACATACATACATATACATATACACACATGCACATACACACACATATGCACATACACTTACACATACACATGCACATACATACATATACACACTCATACACATACACATACACACATATACACACATACACATGCATATATACCTACACATATACTTGCACATACACACACATACATACACTTATACAGATACACATACACATACAAACATATACACACATACACATACATATGCACATACACACATACACACATACACACATACACATACACACATGCATATTCACATACACACATATGCACATACACATACACACATGCATATGCACATACATACATACACACATACACATACACATACACACATACATATGCATAAAACATATCTACATGCACATATATACACACACAGATACACATATATACATGCATATAGACACACTTACACAAATATAGATATATACCTACATGTGCATACATACATTTTATACACACACAACTACACACACATACATACATATATATGTAATAAAGTGATAAGTAGGAGATGGTTAAGCCACACCCTTGAAAGATAGGAGATGGTTGAACTACACCCTAAGAGAGAGGATTAGGAAGTAATCTTCAACCATGGCTTTTGGGGCAAGTGGTTAGACCATCACATTCCTAACCAAGAGGTTGTGAGTTCAATTCCTTACATTGGTATTAGAACTTAGGAATTAGGCTTGGGAAAGGTGGATTGACCTAATGGCCTCTAAAAAAGGCACTTGGGCATCCTCTATATGAAAGGGTACAAAGTGGTGCACGTCACTTTCACAAGTTAACTTAACAAAGATTGAGGTGTATCTCTCAATCTATAGCTCGGATTGAGGCATGTAAGATACCATTGGAAAGATCTCGGAATGAACTTTTCAAATCCAGCGAGC
>CM035437.1:113266340-113386340 GCA_020310875.1 Ceratopteris richardii | reverse complement strand
ACACATGCACATACACACACATGCACATACACTTACACATGCACATACATACATACATATACATATACACACATGCACATACACACACATATGCACATACACTTACACATACACATGCACATACATACATATACACACTCATACACATACACATACACACATATACACACATACACATGCATATATACCTACACATATACTTGCACATACACACACATACATACACTTATACAGATACACATACACATAAAAACATATACACACACATACACATACATACGCACATACACACATACGCACATACACATACACACATGCATATTCACATACACACATATGCACATACACATACACACATGCATATGCACATACATACATACACACATACACATACACACATACACACATACATATGCATAAAACATATCTACATGCACATATATACACACACAGATACACATATATACATGCATATAGACACACTTACACAAATATAGATATATACCTACATGTGCATACATACATTTTATACACACACATACATACATATATATGTAATAAAGTGATAAGTAGGAGATGGTTAAGCCACACCCTTGAAAGATAGGAGATGGTTGAACTACACCCTAAGAGAGAGGATTAGGAAGTAATCCTCAACCATGGCTTTTGGGGCAAGTGGTTAGACCATCACATTCCTAACCAAGAGGTTGTGAGTTCAATTCCTTACATTGGTATTAGAACTTAGGAATTAGGCTTGGGAAAGGTGGATTGACCTAATGGCCTCTAAAAAAGGTGCTTGGGCATCCTCTATATGAAAGGGTACAAAGTGGTGCACGTCACTTTCACAAGTTAACTTAACAAAGATTGAGGTGTATCTCTCAATCTGTAGCTCGGATTGAGGCATGTAAGATACCATTGGAAAGATTTCGGAATGAACTTTTCAAATCCAGCGAGCTAGTGTGGAGGTGTGAAGTCCTTGGGAAACCTTGGGTGGAACTTGATTGGGTGTTCACGTGTATTTGTATATATGTGAATATGTGTGTATGTGTAAATGTGTACATCTGAATGTGTGTATGTAAATAATCTAATTGTTAATATCTAGTACCTTATTTGCTACACAATCAAATTCCGATCAATAAGAGGTCAATGGCATCAAGACAATGCATCAAGAAATGATGCTATTGCATCTTGATGCCAACATCTCATCAAGGTCAATGGCATCCAAGATAATGCACATAAGCTAACAGAAGGTTCTTGTTGTATCAATACAATATAAATTCTTGAAGAAGGTCTATGGATCTATGAAATATATAATCTCTTATATCGAGAGCTCAAAGCAAAGATCAAGTTGAACCTTGTACCAAGTTTTAAGCATCAAAAAGCTTTCCTAGAGAGCGTTGATGATGATACTGAGATACCATATGAGGACTGGATCACATGGTGGTTCATACGAGGAACAACAAAGGGTGCATCAGTGCCTTTTCTGAAGCCTTGAGATTCACAAGAGAAAGGTGGATCAATGCTTACAGAAATTGACTAGAGGTGAGGAAGAACATGATAGGCCTATTGATATGAAGAAGAAAGAGGCAAATGAGATTGTACATCTTGAAGGGGAAATAGAATCATTATGGGTGCAAGTTGAGGATTTACATTGAGTTAACACATTGAATCTATTTGACATGTCAACTCCATGTAAATCTTTCGCTTGCATCTGCAATGATTCTATTTCCCCTTCAAGATGTACAATCTTATCTGCCTCTTTATTCTTCATATCAATAGGCCTATCGTGTTCTTCCTCACCTCTAGTCAATTTCTGTAAGCATTGATCCACCTTTCTCTTGTGAATCTCAATGCTTCTCAAAAAGCACTAATGCACCCTTTCTTGTTCCTCATATGATCCACCATATGATCCAGTCCTCCTAGGAGGCACAATGTATGGTATCTTAGTATCATCATCAACATTCTACAGGAAATTTTCTTGATGCTTAAAGCTTGGTACAAGGTTTGAATTCATCTTTGCATTGAGCTCTCAATATACGAGATGATATTTCACAGATCCATAGACCTTCTTCAAGAATTTGTAATGTATTGATACAAGAAGAACCTTCTTTTAGCTGATATGAATTGTCCTAGATGCCATTGACCTTGATGGGATGTTGGCATCAAGACACAATAGCATCAAGAATTGATTTAAAGGATCAACACTCAATACAAAAGTTATGGCCAATTTTTGATAGAAATGGACTCATGCACTTGCTTCTCGGATACTTATGACAAAAGAGACGCAAATGGGTAAAGAAGTTTTTACTTTTTATGATATAGTTTATTATTTTTTTAAGCACATAATAATGTATTTTTGTTTTTTTCAATATTTTGATAGGTCGTTTTGAAGGTGAATCCCACCATAGAGATGAAAACATGTTCTTTTAAGTGAGAACATGAAGCTCGGGGGTATGCATAAAATTTTGTATATACCTTTATTTTCGAGGAGGGAGTTTCTCTCATGTATGTATGCATGTGTGTGTATATATGTGTGTGTGTATTCATGTGTGTTATATGTATACATGCTTTAGTATGCACATATATGTGTTTCATGTGTACATATGTGTATGCATGTGTATGCACATGTGTATGTATGCATGTGGATTTGTGTGATATATGCAAGTGTCTTTATAATTGTGTATGCATGTATATGTATACATGTGTGCATGTAGGCATGTATGTGTGATGTGTATGTATCTACATGTGTGTTTTATATATATGTATGTATATATACATGATATGTATATATCTTTATATGTATTATGGTACTCGTTGAGACATCTCTTTAGTAGGTGGTGGGAGGACTAGATGCAATGTGGATATATATACTTCAACCATACGATAAATGCATATGGGTACAGAAGTACAAAAAAAGTATAGTTGAAAATACCATATATGCATGTGTGTATGTATATATATATGTGTGTGTAGGGTTGGTTCTTGATGCATCAGGAACCCCCTTTCCTAACTTTACTTACTTGTACTTGACTACCAAGTCAAATAAGGTTTCTTGACTGTGCTTTTTTTTTTCAAGGCTCAAGTCGATTTATTGTAGTCTATGTGTTATTTACTAGATTCACACACACACACACACACACACACACACACACACACATATATATATATATATATATATATATATATATATATATATATATATATATATATATATATATATATATATATATATATATATATACACACACATAAATATAACAAATAAAAGAAATGCATACTATGCATTATCATGACGATGTGCCATAAGTATTAGCATCTCTTTCAAATACCATTTATGAGACCACCCAGTGCCAAATTATGTCTCCAATGAACTAAGTACATACTTTATGTCTCTCTCATCAAACTCACTACAAAAGGAAAAAATCATATAAGTAAAACATAAAATATTTATCTTAATTTATATGTAAACTTATACTTACTTCCATTTCAAGTGAACAAAATGTAGGTAGGAGTCACATAAAGCTCTTATTCTTCTTTTAAGCTCCAACCCATGCCTCATGTATACTATATTCCCCTCAAGTTCTATGTCGCACTCCAACCCTAAGCTATCTATGCATGTCCTCATAGGCACCTCTACTGTGCTCTCATGAATTGGAGGTGATATAGGTGTCCTAAAAATAAATAGATAAAAATGAAATAAAACATGTGTTATAATATCAGAAAAAATATTAATTTATGAAAAGAAAACATACTTATGGGCAGACAAGTCTCTTCATGCAAATGCAGCCACAGAGGAGCCTTCCTTTGGCCATATATATATATATATATATATATATATATATATATATGTGTGTGTGTGTGTGTGTGTGTGTGTGTATGTGCATATGTATGTGTATGTGTGTATGTATATATATGTGTATGCATATGTATGTGTGTATGCATGTGTATGTGTGTATATGCATGTGTATATGTGTATGCATGTGTGTATGTATGTGTGTATCCATGTGTATGTGTGTATACATGTGTATGTGTGTATGTATGTGTGTATGTGTGTGTATATGTGTGTATGTATATGTGTGTGTATGTATATATATGTATGTATGTATGTGTGTATGTGTATGTAGGTGTGTATGTGAGTGTATGTATGTGTGTATGTGTGTATATGTGTACGTGGGTGTGTTTGTGTATGTGTATGCATGTATGTATGTACGTATGCATAGTCATGTGCATTGTATATGCATATGTATGTATGTGTGTGTATGTGCATGTGTGTGTCTCTATGTGTGTGTGTGTATGTGTGTGTCTCTATGTGTACTGTGTATGTATATGTGGGTGTTTGTATTTATGTGTGTGTATGTATATGTGTATGTATGCATATGTATGTATAGTGCGTGTATGTATATGTGAGTATACGTGTATGTGTGTGTTGGGTTGTAGGGTATGCACATACCCACAATTGTGCATAGAAAGCCTCCCTAGACCAAAATAATATCTCTTTTTGTATCTATTTAGGATTTCACATAAGAACCCTCCCCTAGACACTTTTTAATATTTCTCATAAACTAAAGCTATGGAGCCTAGTTGTAAATGCTCACCTTTGTCAAGAAGGCTAGAAAAATCTCCATGCGCACGTATTCTTCTTCCTTGGGAGATTTGGTTGTTAGAAAAGATCTTTTTGAAATATGGAAGTTAGGCATGTGCTCCTTTTTGACTAGTCAAAAGGAGCACATGGGGAATTGTACTGAGCCTATAAATAGAGGCTATTTCTTGTAAAGAGGAGGTCCCTTGGCCATGGCCTTGGCCTCCATTTTGGTAATGGAAGAAGGTGTCATTTGCTACTCTCTTGCCTCCTTGTGTGCAATGGCGTTGGTCTTGGTGTATGGATTTGCATGTGTGTGTGCATGGTTGGGAGGATGTTCCCCTTTGCTCCTTGTGACGTTGGCCATTGTTGCCATTGGTCCATGAGCGTGGGTGAACCTCTCTTCTCATTCTTTGCCCCAACTTGGAGAAACTTCTCACTTCCATGTGAGGCGGTTAGGGTTTGTTGTTCCCCTTTTCTCAACAGTGTGTATACATGTATGTATGTGTATGTATGTGTATGTGTGTGTATGCATATGTATGTATAGTGTGTGTATGTGTGTTTTTATATGTGTATATGTGTGTAAGTTTGTGTGTATGCATGTGTGTGTCTCTATGTGTGCATGTATGTGTATGTGTGTGTCTCTATGTGTGTGTATTGTGAAGAGAGATGGTGGATGCAATCCAAAGATGAGTTGGTGCTGCTACAACTGGCTTCACACCAGCCAACTTAGACTTTAGAGTTGATTAGTAGACCTTTTGAGCTTCCTAAATCCACCAAAATATCAGGCAAGTACTTTAAAACATGTATCCCAAAAGTTTAAGTCAAGACAGACTAGTTGCGAAACGACTAGCTCCCAAAACTTGCTATTTTTGGACATACACCTGCTGAAAAGACTGAACAATGCTCTCAACCTGGTAGGAATTAGATGAATTCCTTTTGAACATATCAAATAGACTTAGCAAGCTTCCCAATCCAAGTAAAAACACTTCAAGTGATGGACTGCGCATTGAGAACAAGATTCATCAATTTCTGGAACATGCCCACCATTCTCGGGGCTCTACAGAGATAGACCAGTGAGCAGTAAAATATAGATATCTCCCAAAGTATAAATCCAATGACAATGAGAATTTGTATGCAGAAACTAGACAGTAAGAGCTATCCAAATCATGTTAAAAAATTGAAAAATGTTGAGTAGAACTCGAGATATGACCTTCTGAAGGTACTGCTCTGAGTGGGTATAGTAGAGAACAAAACAGTGAAGTAGATAATGATAAATGTATATATTCACATACGATTACAAGCACATTGGCAATGAATATTTGCACAATGGGAGTAGAATGATAGAGCTATGGAGTAAGCTCTTCAATATCTACAAAATGACATGAAGGGGTCACGTACAAGGCTTGCTAATCACCTCTTCCTTCTTGCTCTTTTTATAGCTATTCTTGGAGGGAGTTTTGAATTGGAATTCAAATGGCTCCACCTAAAAGTGATCCCCAAAGTTAGGAGATATTCCCTTAGCTCAAAAATTCATGGTTTTAGGTGTTAGAGCCACGACTTTGCTTTTACATCATGGATGAGGTAAGCCATCCTTTTCCTTTTTCATTTTTCCAATTATAAGAGATAAAATGTACTCTTTTACAAGAGGTGTTCACATGACTACACATGTGACTTACAAATGATCATAATATCAAGCATATCAAGCATGTAGGCTTGGGTAAAATGCACCAACAGCTCCCCCTCAAGCCTAACATGCTTGGCCTCCAAATAAGTCTTCAGTTGTCCTTGATTTCTTGCAAGCCAATCATCAACTTGAATCTACTTAACTTTGTACCATAAAGAGCTTTAGTCAACATGTCTGCACATTGCATATCTGTAGAGACATAGGGTAGTTGAATATCCTTGCTCATTAGCTTCTCCCTTACATAATGGTTGTTGATATATTTAGGTAGTGATGTGTGTGAACACACTAGGACTGCCAGGGCACTTTTTTCCCTCTTTAGGAGGTTTTTTTCCCCCGACTTGTATATACGCCTATTGCCCTAATGGGCTACTTATCTTTGTACATTCTCTAGTAATACATTCAGTATTGTGTGTTTGTGCTCCAAGCTTCTTCTTCTTCCTTGTGCTGTTCGCGTGCTTCCGCAGACGTCTAACTCCAACAATCGGTACCAGAGCAGGTCGTCGCTTCATCTAGAGCGCCGTCGACACTCCTCCATTTGCAGTCTCAGAATCGTACGAATTTTGGTGAGCATACCCAGGGTGTTTCCGAGATCAAAACAGCTTCGCTTTTGTGGTGCCGAAATCGCGATCTGAGCTCGTTTCGACCTCCGAACGCACTATCGCAACGCTTGTGTAGGCTATTTTGTCTTTTTGTGCCAAAGGTATATACCTGTTTCTGTTCTCCAGTATAAGCATCTCGAAGTCTGCTACAGGTTTAGCAGAACTCGTCTGGGCAGTTCCGTTCAACTTTTTGAGATACAATCAATTTTTTGCATCAAGGTATTTTAGTCACCGGCCATGGCTGAAAGTAGTGATGTATTCCGTATGTTGGCTGTTGAGGATAAGTTGGATGGTACCAACTACCCATTATGGGCTTATATGATGCGACATGTATTGGTTGCAAAAGGACTGTGGAACATTGTGTAGGGTGTTGAAAGACGTCCTGTTACACCTGCAACTACAGGTGTTGGAGCTGATGAAGATGGTGTCAAAGATGATATTGTGCAGATTCCTGTTCGTGCTGCTATTTCTGTTGCACCTACTACAGAGCAGATTTGTTGGGATGGCAGAGATGCCCAAGCACATGCATTGATAGCTTTGTCTGTCAAACGTGCCATTATTCCTCATATTTGCTCTTACAGAATAGCTAAGGATGCTTGGGATACACTTACCACATTGTACCAAGCTAGGAATGAGGCTCGTGTTGCTTACCTCTGAAAACAGTTGGAGAGTGAGCACATGAATGAAGGTGATTCTATGGACAGTTTCCTAATGAAGATCAAAGACTTGAAGGAACAGTTGTTTTCTGCTGACGAGGTTATACCAGATAGCTCACTTGTGCAGACCGTTCTGAATGGTCTTCCTGATTCATATCAGAGTTTTGCTTCTACTCTTCGGTTGATGATGAAAGGCAATCCAAATGCCTTATCATTTGAGGAGCTAGTCTCTGTTCTGTTGCAGGAAGATCAGTCCAGGCAAAACAGGTCCATTATGCGAGTTGCAGATCAAGCTTTCCTGACTAGTCAAAAGGGCAAAGGAAAATGGAGCTCTTCAACTAGTAAGTAGAAATCTGCTAATTCTGCATATTCGAAAAAGGAAGATAAAGATGAGAAGAAATCAGAAAAGAAGAAATTGTTTTGTAAGTACTGTAAAGGGAATGATCATATCATAAAGAACTGTCCAAAACTGGCTGCTAAAGAGGCAAAGAAGAAAGAGGCTAGAATGGTTGTTGCAGAGGCCTCTACACCAAAAACAGAGTCTGCAAATCTTGTGCAGGAAGAAGAATGGGCGTTTACTATTGTCTGCAGTTTTGACCCATCTTCTCATGAGCAATGCATGTCTGCAGTAGACTTAGATGTTTGGTATTTTGACAGTGGGGCGACCAAACATATTACCTCGTAGCATAGTTTTTTCTCTTCACTCGAGCCTGCCCCTACAGGGAATTCTATCACATGCGCCAACAACTCCTCTTATCCTGTTATGGGAGTTGGTAAGATCATTTTGACTACTGCTGATGGTAGTTCTTTCACTTTGTCAGATGCTTTATTTGTGCCAGGGATAAAAAAGAACATGTTATCAGTTTCTGCATTAGCCAAGATTGGCTTGGTTGTGAAATTTGTTGATGACAGGTGTACAGTTCATGATCTGTCAAATGGCGATGTGATTATTGCTTCTGGCATTTTATGTCGTGGGTTGTATAAGCTCATAGACTAGAAAGATCTATAAATGATTTGGCATGTGCAGTAAATGATTCTCAGGCTATGTCAGATGCAAAGCTTTGGCATGCACGCTTTGGTCATCTGAATTTTGCTAGTTTGCTACGCTTGCAAAAATCTGAAATGGTGTCCTCGTTGCCCAAACTTGAGGCACCTGGAAAACATGTTTGTGAAGGCTGTATTTTAGGCAAAATGCAACGTTCCTCCTTTCCAGAAGATGGTTCAATTCGGGCTACGCAGAAATTGCAGCTTGTACATAGTGATGTCTGTGGTCCTATGCAGACACCCTCTTTTGGAAATTACCTTTACTTCGTGACTTTCATTGATGATTTTTCCAGGCATGCATGGGTATATCCACTCAAAGCAAAGTCCAAAGTGTTCATGTGCTTTAAACAGTTTTTGGTTTTGGCTGAAAATCTGTCAGCATGTAAAATGGGCACCCTCTATTCTGATTGAGGGGGGGAATATATGTCTTCTGAATTTAATGCATTTCTGGCTGAACGTGGGATAAAACACCAGTGTACAGTGCCGTATACACCTCAACAGAAGGGAGTTGCTGAACGAAAGAACAGGTCACTCATGGAGATGGCGAGGTGCATGGTCAAGAGTCAGGCTTTACCACATAGTTTCTGGCTTGAGGCTGTCATGTGTGCAGCATATGTACTGAACAGGTGTCCCACTAAGGCGTTGCAATCTATCACTCCATATGAGGCTTTGCATGACCGCAAGCCATCTGTTGCTCATCTGCGTGTTTTTGGTTGTTTGGCATATGCACTAGTGCCTGAACAACATCGTAGAAAATTGGATGATAAGGCAGTAAAATGTATTTTTGTTGGGTAGAGTTCTGAAAGTAAAGGCTATCGTCTGTATCATCCACAGACTAAACGCATTCAGGTTAGCCGTGATGTTGTCTTTGTGGAAGATGCTATTCAGCCATTGCTGTCATGTACTAAGGAGACATCTGTTAGCTCCAAAGACATGTATGATACTTTGATGCCTCTTTTTACAGGTGGACAGTCTAGTGCTGGTCCTAATGAGGCAACTTTTGAGCCTTTGCAGGTTCCATATGATGATGTAGATCATTCTATTTCTGATGCAGATTTACATGATGCACTTGTTGATGAGAGAGCTGATATTGAGAAGGCAAAAACGATGCTAAAATGGCTGGTGCAAACTTTGCGTGACAGCAAATTAGATGCACCTTTGTCATATCGTACTGGTTCATGCTCTCATAGTGCCTCCTTTGCATTAGGTTGCTATGCTATGGCTGCGTCTAGTCTCTGTGATGAGAATGAGCCTGTTTCTTTTGATGAAGCACAAAATTCAGAAAATTGGATGGCTGCTATGCAATCTGAATATGATGCTATAATGAAGAATGGTACATGGTCTTTATGTGACTTGCCTCCTGGCAAGAAGGCCATTGGCACTAAATGGGTATACAAGCTGAAGCATAAACCTGATGGTACAGTTCACAGGTATAAGGCAAGGCTTGTTGCAAAGGGTTATGCGCAGGAAAGAGGCATTGATTTTGATGAGACCTTTGCACCTACATGCCGTATGACTACTGTTCGGAGCATTTGTGCACTTGTAGCCCATCATGGTTGGAATGTACATCAGTTGGACATTAAAACAACAGTTCTGAATGGTGACTTGCATGAAGAAGTGTATGTTTTTCAGCCCCGTGGCTTTGTGTAGAAAGGGCATGAAAACCAGGTGTGGAGGTTAAAGAAGGCGTTATGTGGTTTAAAGCACGCACCATGTGCTTGGTATGAGAAGATACATGCCTATCTGATTGCACATGGTTTTGAGAACAGTCCAACTAAAAGCACCTTATATGTTAAGCGTGCTAATGATGTGCTTCTGATCATTGTTGTCTATGTTGACGACATGATGCTCACTGGTCCTATTGAGAAGCATATTGTTGATTTTAAGGCTGATTTGCATGCCTCATTTGAGATGTCTAATTTGGGGCATCTGCATCACTATTTGGGCATTCAGTTTATGCAAGTTGATGGTGGAATGGCTTTGTGCCAAACGAAATATATTGACACATTATTGTAGCGTTTTGGCCTTGAAGACTGTAAGCCTATTGCCACTCCTATGGAGACAGGTTTACGATTGAGTCTTCATGATGCTGGAGATGCATTTGATGCTGTTCTCTATCAGCAGGCTATTGGATGCTTGATTTACTTACGCATTACTCGGCCAGATATTTAGTTTGTTGTCTCACAGATGAGCAGGTTTATGCATTGCCCAGGAGTCACGCATTGGAAAGCGGTTAAGCGCATCTTTCGCTACTTGAGTGGTACTCGGCTACTTGGGTTGTTTTATCCTAAGGGGGGATCACTACCGCCAGATTTGCATGCTTTTTCTGACTCAGATTGGGCTGGTTGCTATGACACTCGTGTGTCCACCAGTGGTTTTTGCTTCATGCTTGGTAGGTCATGTATATCTTGGTTGAGCAAGAAGCAGCCTACTGTGGCCACTTCCAGTTGTGAGGCTGAGTATAGGGAAGCTTTCACAGCTACTGTTGAGTGTGTGTGGCTCAGACGCCTTATGGCTGATTTGGGTGTTGGCCAGTCTTCTGCCACCATCATCTTCACTGACAGTCAGAGTGCATTAGCAGTTGCGAGGAACCCTGTGTTCCATGATCGCACTAAGCACATTGAGATGCATTATCACTATGTCAGGGAGAGGTTCTCTGCTGGGGAGATCAGCTTGGCATATGTGCCCATGCAGGAGAACATTGCAGATCTTTTCACGAAGGCTCTGCCTAGGGAGAAGTTTGAAGCTTTCCGCAAAGCTTTGGGCTTACTTCCTTTTGTGGAGTGATTTCCACATAGCTTGGCACTTCCTTATACATGAGTGCCAGCTCCTTGTTCACCGCATCACTCCCAAGGGGGGATTTGTTGATAAATTTAGGTAGTGATGTGTGTGAACACACTAGGACCGCCGGGGCACTTTTTTCCCTCTTTAGGAGGTTTTTTTCCCCTAGCTTGTATATACGCCTATTGCCCTAATGGGCTACTTATCTTTGTACATTCTCTAGTAATACATTCAGTATTGTGTGTTTGTGCTCCAAGCTTCTTCTTCTTCCTTGTGCTGTTCGCGTGCTTCCGCAGACGTCTAACTCCAACAATGGTAGTGGACTTCAATATTCTTGGTTCTAGCATGGTATACCAGATTAGCTGCTAGATGTAGTGAGCTTGTGTTGTCACAAAAAATGTGAGGTGTTGAAGAATGAAGTCCAAGATCTATGTACAAAGACTTTAACCACATGATTTCTTGAGTTGCATTAGCCAAACCTCTATATTCGGCTTCAGTAGAAGATAATGCCACAGTTGGTTGCTTCCCGGATGTGCTTCTTCTATCATCTCTGGATCCGGTCCAATCTTCATCTGAGTAGACCTTTAGCTCAATATCTGAAGTAAATGAATAAAACAAACCTTCATTCATAGTCCCCTTTAGGTACTTGAGGACTCTCTTAGCCGCTTCCATATGTGGTCTTCTCGGCTTATGCATAAATTGACTCAATATGCTAACACTATAGCATATATCCACCATTGTGAGTGTTGCATAGTTTAAACTTCCAACCAAGCTTTGATAGCTTGTGATGTCTTCAATTGGCTCTCCTTCATAAGCACTAAGCTTATGATTTTGCTCCATAGGTGTACTTGCACACTTGGTATTTTCCATCTTGAACTTGACGAGCATGTCATGCACATACTTCCTTTGTGTGATGTATATACCTGAATCTATGTAGATCAACTCCAATCCAAGAAAATAAGTGAGTGGTATGAGATCACTTATTTTGAAATCCTCCTTCATTTGAGTCTTTACCTGTTTGATTCCTTCAAGATCATTACCTGTGATAATAATATCATCAACATACACACATAAATAGATCACTTCAGATCCATTCCTCTTTATGAACAAAGATGTATCTTCCTTGCTAGCTTTGAATCCTTCATCCTGGAAATAAGTCACCAATTTGAAATTCTAAGCTCTTGGAGCTTGCTTCAATCCATAGAAAGCTTTCTTTAGTTTGCACACATAGTTAGGATGATGCTCATCCTCATATCCAGGAGGTTGTGCCATATACACTTCCTCAGAAATCCATCCATTCAAGAAAGCATTCTTTACATCAAGTTGATAGAGATTCCAATTTATAGATGCAGCAAGACTAACGAGAACCCTAATTGTAGGCATTTTTGCAACAGGAGAGAAAGTCTCCTCATAATCAATACCATGGGTTTGAGCAAACCCTTTAGCAACTAACCTTGCTTTGTGTCTATTTATACTTCCATCTGGATTCCTCTTGATTTTGTATATCCATCGAGATCCAATTACTTTCATAGATGGCTTGTTAGGTACAAGCTCCCAAGTGTCATTCTCCTTCAAGGCTTCCATTTCTTCATCCATTGCATCTCTCCAAGCTTTCTTGCTTTGTGCTTCTTCAAATGTGGTAGGCTCTTCATTGGTTGAATCTTTTGCAATGTAGATTGAGTGCTTGGTGACCAAAGAAGTATCATAACCAAACCTCTCAGGTTTCTTCTTCTCTCTTGAAGACCTTCTAAGTGGTTGATGTGAGCTCTCGCGTCCATACGTAGCATCCTGCATCTTTGCTTTACCTTTGTTCTTCCATAGCTTTAGTCTTTCCAAGTCTTCCAGGTCAATATCCGAATCACTTTCTTCAATCTGCTTTGGCTCCTTTGGTTGAAGTGATGGAAAATCTTCATCCAAGTCATAAGGCAGCTTCACTTTCCTGTCATCATCAAAGCATGATTTGTTTTCATAAAAAATTACATCTCTACTCAGAGAAAATCCTTTATTGGTTGGATTGTACAATCTATATCCTTTTTGCTTTTGATCATAACCAATGAATACAAACTTCTCTGCTTTGGGATCCAATATCTCTCTTACTTGAGAAGGAATGTGAGCATAGGCTAAGCATCCAAAGAGTTTACAATGCTCTAGACTAGGTCTTCTTCCATTCCACACTTCATATGGAGTTGTTCCATCTAGTGACTTAGATGGAAGTCTATTTACGAGATATTTGGCTGTAGACACAACCTCTACCCATAGGTAGTTTGGCAATCCCTTTTTGTTGAGCATGGACCTTGCAGCTTCGACAATAGCTCTGTTCCTCCTCTCTGCTACATTATTGAGTTCGGGTGTATACCTTGTAGTGACTTCCCTTTTGATGCCTCTTTCATGCAAGAAGGCATCAAATTCAGAAGAGAAGTATTCTCCTCTACCATCTGATCTGAGTCTGTTCAAAGTCCTACCTGTTTGATTTTCAACAAGTGCAATATACTTCTTAAAGTAATTAAACACTTCATCCTTGTGAGTCATGAAAAACAGAATGGTCCACCTCCTACAATCATCTATGAAAGACACATAATATCTTGAGCCTGATATAGATGGCTCCTTACTTGGACCCCACACATCCGTGTGCACTAAATCCAAAGGATTTTGATACATATATCCTTTCTTATTGAAAGGTTGTCTATGAGCCTTGTCGAGTTGAAAAGCTTCACACTTATAAATCATGTGTTGCCTTGTGATATTAGGCAAACCAAGTACACTTTGGTCCCTGCAAATCTGTTTGAGTGTCCTCTCACCAATGTGAGCAAGCCTTTTGTGCCATATCTCTAACTCTGTTAGAGTTTGAGATCCATAGCTAAACAAAGATATGTTCTTTGTATCTTCCACTTCAAAAGTGAAAAGCCTTCCTGTCTTTTCTCCTTTGGCAATCCTTCGAAAGCCTTGCCTTGGGTCTTCAACGTATGCTCCAAATCGATTGAATCTAACCTGCAATCCTTTTTCAACAATCTGTCCAACACTTATTAAATTTTTGGTAATTGTAGGGACATACAAGACTTTGCTTAAGAGGTTCATATTCCCATATGATGTCTTCACATTACCTATCTTCTCCACTGAGTGCTTTGTGTCATCTCCTGTCTGCACTTCATGCTTGTTATGAGGATCTTCCAAATCAGAAAGTAAAGCCACATTTCCTGCTACATGGTTTGAGCATCCAGAATCAATGTAAAATATGTGATCATCATCCTTACCCTTCTTCACTGATAGATTCATAATCAATGATGAATCTTCTTGACTTTGGTCCTCTGCATAGTTATTGTAATCTCTTCTTCCTCTATGGCTACGTTGATAGTTGTTGTTTTTGTAATTGTTGTTGTTGTTGTAGCCTCCATTGTATCTGCCTCTATTTGATCCATAGCCACCTCTATTGAATCCTCTTCCTCTTGAGTTCCTTGGATTCCTGAAACATTCTTCAGTAGTATGATTAAATAAGCCACATATATTGCAAGGTTGAGATGATTGGAATCTCCCCCTGCCTTGCTTTCCACCTCTGCCTCTTCCTCTAGCTCTTCCTCTACCTTCATCTTCATTCTTCCTATTCTTTGACTTGTCTTTGACCTTAGCTTTATCAGAATATAAGGCAGAAGTTTGATTACCTCTTGAGGACTCACCACCTTTGCTAATCTTTGCGTCATGAGTGGAGAGTTGGCCCATGAGTGTGTTGAGGTCGGGTACATGCATATCCATGTATAAATCCATGGCTGTTGTGAATGACTCCCACTTGTCGTCTGCTTTGATTCCATTTATGATTTGTCTAATGATTTTCTCCTCTTCAATTACCTCTCCAATGCTTCCAAGTTGGTCGGAAATCTCCTTCATCTTTGTGACATAATCAGTCACATTTTGCTTTGGGCTTTTCTTCATTGTTGTGAACTCCATCCAGAATTGGTTCTTCCTTGCTCGAGTGTTGGAAGAGAAGAAAGAAGCAAGTGCATTCCAGGTCTCTCTTGATGTCTTGCATCCCTTGACATGAGGTAAAGACCTTGCAAGTGCTTTCTTCGAACACCAATTTGAAAGTCCTTCCACTTCTTCATGTGATGGTTGCCCTTTGTTCCTCATGGTTGGCATTGCTTCATCTCTGGATATGAATCCATATAGATTCCTCCCTTGAAGGTAAGCCTCCATCCTTAGAGACCATTCCGGGTAGTTGTTTCCATCCAATTTGTCAATTGTTGATGGAGATCCCATGTTGCTTGACTATGCTCTGATACCACTGTGAAGAGAGATGGTGGATGCAATCCAAAGATGAGTTGGTGCTGCTACAACCGGCTTCACACCAGCCAACTTAGACTTTAGAGTTGATTAGTAGACCTTTTGAGCTTCCTAAATCCACCAAAATATCAGCCAACTACTTTGGAACATGTATCCCAAAAGTTTAAGTCAAGACAAACTAGTTGCGAAATGACTAGCTCCCAAAGCTTGCTATTTTTGGACATACACCTGCTGAAAAGATTGAACAGTGCTCTCAACCTGGGAGGAATTAGATAAATTACTTTTGAAAATATCAAATAGACTTAGAAAGCTTCCCAATCCAAGTTAAAACACTTCAAATGATGGACTGAGCATTGAGAACAAGATTCATCAATTTCTGGAACATGCCCATCATTCTCGGGGCTCTGTAGAGATAGACGAGTGAACAGTAAAATGCAGATATCTCCCAAAGTATAAATCCAATGACAATGAAAATTTTTATGCAGAAACTAGACAGTAAGAGCTATCCAATGCATGTTAAAACACTAAAAACGTTGAGTAGAACTCGAGATATGACATTCTGAAGGTACTGCTCTGAGTTCGTATAGTAGAGAACAAAACAGAGAAGTAGATAATGATAAATGTATAGATTCACATATGATTACAACCACATTGGCAATGAATATCTGCACAATGGGAGTAGAATGATAGAGCTATGGAGTAAGCTCTTCAATATCTACAAGATGACATGAAGTGGTCACGTACAAGGCTTGCTAATCACCTCTTCCTTCCTTCTCTTTTTATAGCTATTCTTGGAGGGAGTTTTGAATTCGAATTCAAATGGCTCTACCTAAAAGTGATCCCCAAAGTTAGGAGATATTCCCTCAGCTCAAAAATTCGTGGTTTTAGGTAGTTAGAGCCACGACTTTGCTTTTACATCATGGATGAGGTAAGCCATCCTTTTCCTTTTTGTTTTTTTCAATTATAAGAGATAAAATGTACTCTTTTACAAGAGGTGTTCACATGACTACACATGTGACTTACAAATGATCATAATATCAAACATATCAAGCATGTGGGCTTGGGTAAAATGCACCAACATGTATGTATATGTGGGTGCATGTATATGTGTGTGTATGCATATGTATGTATAGTGTGTGTATGTGTGTGGTGTATGCATGTGTGTGTACGTATGCATGTGAGCATATGTGTGTGTGTCTTTGTGTGTGTATATATGCATGTGAGCATATGTGTGTGTGTCTTTGTGTGTGTATGTATGTGTAAGTATCTATATGTGTATGTGTATATGTGTATGTGTATATGTATATGTGTGTCTATGTGTGTGTATGTATGTGTAAGTATCTATATGTGTATGTGTATGTGTGTGTAAGTATCTATATGTGTATGTGTATGTGTGGATGTGTATGTATGCATGTAAGTGTATGTATGCATGTGAGTGTATGTGTGTGTCTATGTGTGTGTATGTATGTGTAAGTATCTGTATGTGTATGTGTATATGTGTATGTGTGTCTATATGTATGTGTAAGTATCTATATGTGTATGTGTATGTATGTATAAGTATCTATATGTGTATGTGCATGTATGCATGTGAGTGTATGTGTGTGTCTATGTGTGTGTATGTATGTGTAAGTATCTGTATGTGTATGTGTGTACATGCATGTGTGTGTGTATGTACTTTTGTGTGTGTATGTATACATATGCATGTGTGTATGTATGTATACGAATGCATGTGAGTATGTATGCACATGTGTGTATGTATGCACATGTGCATATGTATGCACATGTGCATATGTATGCACATGTGTGTGTATGTAAATGTCTATGTATGTATGTGCGTGTGTGTATACATGTGTGTATGCATGTGTTTCTATAGTGTGTTTGTGTGCATATATGTGCATGTACGTGTGTATGCATATGTGTGTATGTATGTGCATGTATGTGTATGCATGTGTCTATGTATGTATGCATATGCATGTGTCTATGTATGTATGCATATGCATGTGTATGCATCTGAGTGTATTTGTGTGTGTCTATGTGTGTGTATGTATATGTGCAAGTATCCATATGCATGTGTATGTGTATATGTATATGTGTGTGTACGCATATGTGTGTGTATGTGTGTATGTATGTGTGTCTATATGTGTGTATGTATGTGTGTCTATATGTGTGTATGTATGTGTGTGTATGCATGTGTATATGTATATATGCATGTGCATGTATGTATGCATGTGAGTGTATGTGTGTGTGTCTATGTGTGTGTATGTATATGTTGCAAGTATCTATACGTGTATGTGTATGTATATGTGTATGTGTGTGCATGCATATGTGTGCATTTGTGTATGTATGTATGCATATGCATGTGTATGCATTTGTGTGCATGTATGCATGTGTGTATGTATGTGTATGTGTGCATGTGTGCATGTGTATGTGTATATTTGTATGTGTATATGTGCATATACATGTGTATGTGCATGTGTGTGTGTATGTATGCATATACATGTGTATGCATGTGTGTGTATGTATGCATGTGAATGTATGTGTGTGTATGTATGTGTAAGTATCTGTATATGTAAGTATTAGTATGTGTATGTGTATATATATATGTGTGTCTATGTGTGTGTATGTATGTGTAAGTATCTATATGTGTATGTGCATGTGTGTGTCTATATGTGTGTATGTATGTGTAAGTATCTATATGTGTATGTGTATGTATGCATGTGAGTGTATATGTGTGTCTATTTGTGTTTATGTATGTGTAAGTATCTATATGTGCATGTAAGTATCTGTATGTGTATGTGTATATGTGTATGTGTGTGTATTGTTAGTCGGCCACCGGTTTGTAAGTTGTAAAAACTGAATCTTGTTCGCACGAGCGAAAGGTTGTTACGCAGAAACCTTGTAATCTTTATATAAAGCAATGAAAAAGAGACGCAGGGTGACGTTCGTGGGATTCACCAAACTGTCTGTCTGGGTGATTGAGTGAACGTTACTGTGTTGTTTGATTGAGCAATCCTGAGTATATTGTTCTTGTTTCTGTTTTGTTATCTGTCGATACCTGTCTGTTGGTGAGTTCATAGATGTTCAAAAGATTATCCGACTGTGGTCTGAGCGAGTTATTCTGTGGAGTTTCTATGGCATTGATCAATTAAGTATATGTATTGTGGTGTTGCTCTTCTTGTAATGCACCGTAACGTGCTGAGGAAGTCTGTGTAGTTGTGGTAGTGTTTCTGGGATTCTGATCTGTATTGTGTTGTCTTCAGTGTGACAGTGGTTTGTATTCTGAACAGATCTTGAATTAATCAAGCAACTCTGTATCACTATACTGAATAGTCGGGTACAGTGTGGTTGGCCAACTTGGGGAGAAATTGACCGATTACTGTAAAGGTGTAAGTGTACGGAGTCTTGATAGAGTTGGAGCATCAATGTCTTTCTGTATATGAAGTGGGTAATCTGGGAACCAAGTATAGGGCCTATGTCTAATAGACCCCTTCCACTCCCAAGAACCCAATAACGTTTAAACGCACTTCTGACAGTTAGAACAGCGTTTAACACCGGCGTCGTCTGTGGGAAGGTGGCAATAGATTAGATTGTTGCAAATCGATTGTGGTAACACGACTATAGATTGTAAATCGACAGTAATAGTACGCGATTAGTACAAAAGATGATACATGCCAGTTACTCGATCCGGTGAAACGTATCCGAAGAACCGACAACCTTGGGTATCTAATGTGCTAAGGACGCCTCCAGGAGGTAGAAGTGCAGATAGGTCTAACCCAGTTGTCAACAAAGTGAAGAACGTTAGTAGTGATTCCGGTCATATTCTGGTGGAACGTACTACATCTCTGGCAGATTCCGGTGCGATTTCGTCACAGTCTATCGAAGATATAGTAACTCCAGAATCTACCAGGACGCAGTATGAAGTTAAGTCAACATTATTGAGTAAAGATTCAAACTTGTTTACGAATAGAAACGTCTTAGCCAAAGAAATCAGTGAAGGAGAAAAAGCAACTTGTATTGGTGAAAAATTGACACCTTCCGGTGTTATTTCGGTACCAGTTGCTGAAAGCTCACAGTTTTCCGGTGACGATTTACCAGTTCTTGGTGATTCTTCAGTCCAGTCACCGCTATTGGGAGTAAGCCTTCCTACATTTGACATCAAGAAGGAAGGTAGCTTGTTCGAAGCTGAAATCCGAAACATACTGAACCATATTATCGTACCGGAAGGAGCACAGGCTGACGATACAGACTCCGACGGTTCAGATATTCCGCCTCGGGATACAGAAGATAGTCACAATACAACCGCTAGCAAGATGAGTGGACAACAACAACAACTATGTCCACCCAGGCCAGCTCCAACAGGAGTAACGTACACTAAATTCGGTGGATTTCCAGGTGATGACCCAGATGCTCATGTACGCACATTTGAGATAAGTTATGCAGTGCTCAACCATCCACCTGATCCGGCGTATAAAGCTATTGTCTTCCAGTCGACATTGGTTAATGAAGCAGCCAGGTGGCTTACAGAATATGATATTAACCATTTTGGCACCTATGAAGCGGTAAGGGATGCATTTTTGCAGAGATTCAGGCTAAAGAAGAATCTAGCCAAAATTTTCGACTACCTACAAAACAATAGACAGAAGATAAATCAAACAGTGCAGGAATATGCCACTCTATTCAGAACCCATTTGAGGCAATTACCACCAGTACATGCTAACCTGCCGGATGACGTTATCACGCAATGGTTTATCAATGGATTGACTCCGCAACTTAAACGAATTATGATCATACGCTGTGTAGGAGCTATGATACTAGACGCGGTGATTGCAATGGCTTTGCAGCTTGAGAACAAGGTTGGAGGATTTACAGAAGACTTGGAATGGTTAAAAGCAAATAAAAATGTTGGAAAGGATCCGATCAGACAGATGTATTGCACCACATGCAAAAATTCAGGCCATACTAGTGCCACTTGTGCTCCTAATCAGTTGTTTTGCGCTATCTGCAATATTACCAGACACTCCACCGAAAACTGCGCATACAACGCCAAAGTACAAGGACCAGCAACTGTCAATGCTATTATACAGGAACCAGGACAGCCAGCCAATCACTATGTACCACCTCAAATGAGAAACAACCAACAACAAGGCTATCGAAATTACAGAGGACAGAGAAATAGTAACTACAATGCAAACCGCTGGCAGGCCGGACCAGCACAGGAAAAGACTAATTTGCCACCATCGCGCTGCCATTTTTGTGGTGAATTTGGTCACATTAGAAGATTTTGTAAGGATGCAGCTGAGTATGATCAGAGGAAGAAAGAACGTCAAAACCCAATGACTAATATGGTACAAATCACACCAGTAGAAATGCAAGCTGCAGTAATTCAGACCCGATCCGGTAAGCAACTGCAACCAGCAGTAGAAGTATTTGAACCAGGCATACGTGAACAACAAAGGATGTATGATAAGGCCAGTCAATGGATCACCGCAAAACCTCTAGTGTTTCCAGATCCTATTCCGGTGACCCAGGCTCCGTTAACCAAGGAAGGAACACAAAAACAAGATTCTAATTCAGTAGCAGGCATATCATCTTCAGTAGATACATCATCTTCAACCGGCGCATCATCTTCAGAATCTGTGGAAAACACAATTCAATCACATAAGGCCTGGGAAATTTTATCTAAAGCGTCCATTACTCTTCCTCTTGGCCAATTACTTGCACTAGTACCAGGAGTTCGACAACAATTCCAACAACAGTTTAGTCCTGTACCTTCTTGCATTCCAGCCACAACGACAGTGCAACCGGAACCTGATTCTACAGTCGATCATTCGGTTCCTTTAATTACGGTATGGTATAAAATTCATAAAATTACACATGTACTAATTGATGGAGGATCTGGTGTCAACATTGCTACTGCTGCACTGTGTAAGAAGTTAGGATGGACCGAAATCGAACCAGTTCAGTTCTTTGTCAGAATGGCTGACCAGTCAAGAGTCCATCCAGTAGGACTTGTACGAAATGTACCAATAACTTTGCAGGGTACCACATTTAAAATGACCTTTGTCGTCCTAGAATTACCGAAATCCACCCTTGATTATAATCTTCTTTTTGGCCGTCCTTGGCTGAAGCAAGCTAAGGTTATACAAGATTGTTCTGCACAGGAACTCACTTTCAAAGACAATAATCGTAAATATGTTGTAAAATTAGATGCTATACAGCCTTGCGAATTGCATGCTAGACCGTATTTTGCAGAACCAGTTCATATGTTAGATGGGTTGTCAGATGATGAAGAAGAAGAGTTTTTAAAGAATAATATTGACTTGATCTCCCTAGGAACTGTTGATCTACAGTCTGTTGTAGATAATTGGAATCCCGCAGTTTGTACGGTGGTGCCTGTAACAGAAGAAGATAAGAAAGAAGATACCACTGCTATAGATGACGCTGATCTACAACAACTTTTTAAGCCAGCTGATGATGCAGAGAAGTCTCAACAATTCTATGTTCCAGACGATCAATTGATCACTTATAATTTAGGAGATGAGGACCATCCGCGTCCTGTCAAGATAAAGGAAAGCTTACCGGAAGTATTTCAAGCAGACTTAATCCAGCTACTCCGAGAGTTCTCTGACGTTTTTGCATGGGATTACAAAGATATGAAAGGTTTGGACCCTCGCATCTACCAACATAGGGTCATGTTGAAGCCGGAAGCAAAACCGTTCAAACAACCCAGCTACCGGATGAATCCGAACTATGCATCACAGGTAAAGGCAGAGCTTGATAGGCTACTCAAAGTCGGATTCATTGTACTAATAGAGCATGCTGAATGGATCTCACCAATTGTTATTGTTCCTAAAAAGAATAAGCAACTGCGAATTTGTGTGGACTACCGGAAATTGAACGCAACTACGGTGCCTGATCCATTTCCACTACCTTTTCTTGACACGATGCTTGATAGAGTAGCAGGACATGAAATGTATTCATTCCTAGATGGTTACAGTGGTTACAATCAGGTCAGAATGGCTGAACAGGATATACCGAAGACCGCTTTCATTACCAATTGGGGTGTTTTTGCATGTACAATTATGTGGTTTGGGTTAAGAAATGCCCCTAGTACTTTTCAAAGATGCATGCAAGAAATATTCTCCCCTTACCTTACCTCTTTTATGCAAGTATATCTTGATGATTTTTCGTTATTCGGTAAGATGGTAGCACACTTGTTCCATTTACGGTGCTGCTTTGAGAAGTGCAGAGAATACAGACTCTGTTTGAACCCAAACAAATCTGTGTTTGTGATTTCATGTGGAAGGCTACTTGGCCACATTGTATCTGCACAGGGAATACAGGTGGATCCAGATAAAATTACAGCTATGTTAGAAGCACGTGTACCCACTACACCTAAGGAAGTAATGCGCTTTATAGGCCAAGTAAGATGGCATGGCCGACATTTATGGTGGCTTGCTCATTTGGTGATACCACTGAACCGGTTAATAACCAAGTCTCTTCGACAATTCGATTGGACTCAGGAGTGTCATATCGCTTTTGATAGTCTAAAGTGTCTATTAACACAGGTACCAATTTTACAGCCTCCGGATTGGGATCACCCATTCCATGTTTTTGTAGACGCATCAGATATTGCCATTGGCAGTGTTCTAATGCAGCAAACAGATAAGTGGTTCAGGCCTGTGTACTATGCAAGTCGAAGGCTTGCCCCTGCTGAGAAGAATTACTCTGTAACTGAAAGAGAATGTCTGGGTTTAGTATATTCTGTAAAGAAATTTAGGCATTATTTACTTGGCCGCAAATTTACTTTTCATGTAGATCATGCTGCACTTGTCTACCTGGTACGACAACAGCATTTAGGTGGCCGATTAACTCGTTGGGTTCTACTTTTACAAGAGTTTGATTACAAAGTTATTCATCGGCCTGACAGTTCACATGCCTTAGCAGATTTCCTTTCTCGCCTAGATTCCGGTGAAGCTCCGGTCGGTGTAGATGACACAACACCAACGATTTATGTTTCTGAACCAACTAATGATGAAATCGCAGACCCACCTATGCCATCTACATATTATGATCAGATATTGACCTTTCTTACTGATGGATGCCTTCCTTCTCACACTTCTCCTGCAATATGAAGGAAAATTGCAGTTTTTAGTCGCCGATTTCGGCTGATTGCTGGAGAATTATACTATATGGATCACACTAGAATTTTACTTCGTTGTATTCCTCCACACGAAGTTAATTCAGTCATTATGTTGGCTCATTCAATTCCATCCGGCGGGCATTTTGTTGCAGATTTAACACACCGGAAAATTCTGCAGAGTGGGCTTTGGTGGCCTACTATGTACAGGGATGTATTGCAGTTTGTCAAAAAATGTGATAATTCTCAGAGGTCTGGACAGCCCCTACAACGTCATTTTTTCCCTCTACAACCTATCTTGCCATTGGAGCCTTTTCAGAATTGGGGTCTAGATTTCATTGGACCTATTACACCTCCGGCAATCCTTAGTAATAATCGTTATATTCTGACTTGTACAGACTATGCAACCAGGTGGGCAGAAGCTTGGGCTTTAAGGTCTGCCACAGCTATTTCGGTGGCAAAATGTCTAATGAAAGATGTCTTTCCGCGTTTTGGCTTACCTCTGGAACTTGTTACAGATCAAGGCACTCATTTTGTCAACAATTTAATCAAAGTACTCACACATTCTTTTCAGATTATGCACAAATTCAGTTCACCCTATTATCCTCGTGCAAATGGTTTGGCTGAGAGTACAAACAAAACTTTGTTGAATATGCTTCGAAAATTAATTCTGGAATCATCGGAAAGATGGGATCAACTGTTACCTGCAGTGTTATGGGCATACCGGACTACATACAAGGTAGCAACAGGATTAACCCCTTTCAAACTAGCTTATGGATTGGAAGCCATAGCACCAATGGAGATCATTGTACCAAGCTTACGAGTAGCCATCAACCAGAAACTGCTACCTAAAGAATCTCTATCATTTCGGTTGGATACACTCAGAGAACTGGATGAGCATCGATGGGACAGCTTTCTGACTATTCAGGAGGTACAGCTAAGACAAGCTCGAACACATGATCGATATCTAAACACTCCAGTTTTTATGGTGGGACAACTTGTACTCTTTTACAATGCAAAGTCGAATCGCTCTGCTGGCAAATTCAAGTTACGATGGTTTGGCCCCTATCGGATTTCTGAACAAGTAGGCCCAACAACTTTTCGGTTGACTACTTTGACCGGAATACCTCTTCCAAAGGTGATAAATGGTTCAAAGCTGCGGCCGTATCAACAAGCATCCAATCCACACTGAACGTTCCGCGGACTGGCCGCATATTTTGTGTTTCCTTTTCTTTTCTTTTATTTTCTTTTAATTTTGCATGCTTAACAAAATAATATAAGTTTGTAAATATCCGCGTTTTGATAACTAATTATGTCAACAGCTGCCTTACCTTATCAATTCTGCTCATGCATGCACACCGAAGTTATGAACTTATCATCTCAACGTCGCACGATGATTAGTGATTTTGATTGCTCTCCACTATAGCGCATCTACTTAACCTTCTCCATTTCGCCGAAAATCGCTATTGTGTTTGCATGATTTGTGTGACTGTGTATATCCTGTGCGTTTGTGTCTTGTGCTTGCTGTCATAGTGTGTGCCATGGAAGCTCTGGAAAACTATGCCGCCTTCTGTGACGGACTCCCTACTGAGGTAGGAGAGTTTCTGCGCACCCGAGGATTAAGCAATTTCGCTGAACTGCCGTGGCATTCAATGGATTGCCACCCCTTCTATGCCCAGATAATCGCCGCCATCGCTGCCACACCTGCCACCAACCAGAGTTGGCCTATCACCTCCCTGCCTTCCCATACCGTAATCACCTTCCAAGCTTTTTCTAATGCGTTTTGACTCACTCCGCACGGTCGAGAAAACGGCCCAAATCTGCCACTAGCAACCATGAACCAACTATTCCCTAGACATTCATCCAACGAATACGCCATCCTCTGCCGTCCTGAACCTGAGAGATCCGCATTACAGTTCCTAGTAGCCATCCTCAACCTGCAGAAGTGAACCTATGGAATCTCTCGACCTTTTTATTCTGCTATAGATTTAGCTGCCCGAGAACCAGTCAATTTTGCATCATATTTCTTCCGGCGAATACACAAAGAATGCGTTGCAATCATCAAGCAGGTCAATAAGGGCGATATGCCAAGATCGAGACTCCCTCACATCATCTCCTTTCTATTTCCGACCATTCTAGCTGCACAACCACCACCCCGCGGGCCTGTTCTACGCCATGAGGAATCCACACTATTATTAGAGGATGATGAAGAAGAAGACGAAGAGATATTCCACCTTCTCTGCCAGAAAAGAATCAGGATAAGCTCATCCGACAGCGACGTACAGGGTTCAACCGCAAATAATAAGGCAGACGACAAAAAAGAAGAAGCAAACGAAGACGAAACATTTCACGATACCACAACGTCCATGATCATGAATCTTCAGCACAGACATCTTCAGAACAACAACAACAACAGGAGGCCCCCACCGCATCCAAAACAAGTTCGTCAGAAGAAACATCTCAGCAGCAATCTGAGCAGGAGAGGAAAGAAGAGGGAGAACATATCATCAAAGAAGTGTTCGAAGAACTACTGAAAGCAGTCGAGTCCACAGCTGCCAACACCGCTGACACTACACAACAAACCACAGATAAGGTAACACAATCTAACGCTGTTCTTCCCACTCCCCCACCGGAGCCGCCACTCGAACCCATTATCCCTATCGAACCCATTCACCCCAACGAACCCTCTTCCTCTTCATCCTCATCCCCAAATTACTCACCACCCAACTCCCAACAACTCCTCACCGCATCCTCATCTCAACCTCGTCCTCATCTTCCACTCCCGTCCACTCCTGTATTTTCTGAGTTAGCATCTATGGGACAAATGCTAATCCACTTATCACAACAACTGCCGCAACAAATGAAGCAAGTCACATATACTATTCGCGATGACTTTCAACACAAATTGGAGGTACTGGAGGCAGATATCACTCCCCTCCAGGAGGAATTACAGGCAGTAAAGGCTGAAAATCATGCGCTAAATGAACAAATTAAGCAATTACAGGCAAGACTTCAAGAGAAGGAAGTAATTACAACTCAACGAGATGAGGCCCTGGCAACCGCACAAGAGAAGGAGGAATTGCTGAATGTTGTAGATGCAGAGATAATTAACTTGAAGCAATTACTCCAGGATAAAGATGATGCAAGAATCGCCTTAGGGAATCTATTGGAAGAAACAAGACAGACACTAGATGAAGTGGTACAGAGAGGCCAAGAACAACATGATCTGGCTATAAAAACAACTGAAGAACTACAAAAATGTAAGATGGACTTCGCAGAAGTGAACAATATCCTCAAACGAAAATTGACAGTAGAAGCACAATTACAGAAAGTGATTACAAATCTTCGCAGAGAAAGAGATGCATACTCAAGAACCATCCAATTTCAAAATCAGGAAATCGAAAGAAGGGAGAACCAGCTGGACGCACAAAAAGACAGAGTAATCAGAATGGAGAAGCAAGTTGCAGAGATGAAGGTTTCCAGAGATGCGGCCTTATCAAACGAATTTTACTTACAAGAGGCTTTTCTGCAGACACAGACATAAATTTTGCTGACCGAAGCCATTTCCCTAAGCTCTGTAAGAATAGATGCCCAATCAGTGGAACCCGATGTTTTAAAACAAATGTTAGAAGCTTTGAAAAAGAAAATCGCCCGAACCTTTAGATTAGCACGATCCATGTACTTAGAAGGAATTATAAATGAACCGTAACTTTTGTAAAACCTGCGGGTTCGAGTCCACCGTGCGTGCCAAGTGTTAGTCGGCCGCCGGTTTGTAATTTGTAAAAACTGAATCTTGTTCGCACGAGCGAAAGGTTGTTACGTAGACACCTTGTAATCTTTATATAAATCAATGAAAAAGAGACGCAGGGTGATGTTCGTGGGATTCACCAGACTGTCTGTCTGGGTGATTGAGTGAATGTTATTGTGTTGTTTGATTGAGCAATCCTGAGTATATTGTTCTTGTTTCTGTTTTGTTATCTGTCGATACCTGTCTGTTGGTGAGTTCATAGATGTTCAGAAGATTATCCAACTGTGGTCTGAGCGAGTTATTCTGAGGAGTTTCTATGGCATTGATCAATTAAGTATGTGTATCGTGGTGTTGCTCTTCTTGTTATGCACCGTAACGTGCTGAGGAAGTCTGTGTAGTTGTGGTAGTGTTTCTGGGATTCTGATGTGTATTGTGTTGTCTTCAGTGTGACAGTGGTTTGTATTCGGAACAGATCTTGAATTAATCAAGCAACTCTGTATCACTATACTGAATAGTCGGGTACAGTGTGGTTGG
Organism: Ceratopteris richardii; assembly: GCA_020310875.1. Taxonomy (NCBI): domain Eukaryota; kingdom Viridiplantae; phylum Streptophyta; class Polypodiopsida; order Polypodiales; family Pteridaceae; genus Ceratopteris; species Ceratopteris richardii. Next base: position 113,358,303 of record CM035437.1, on the reverse strand, counting down.
CCAACTTGGGGAGAAATTGACCGATTACTGTAAAGGTGTAAGTGTACGGAGTCTTGATAGAGTTGGAGCATCAGTGTCTTTCTGTATATGAAGTGGGTAATCTGGGAACCAAGTATAGGGCCTCTGTTTAGCAGACCCCTTCTACTCCCAAGAACCCAGTAACGTTTAAACGCACTTCTGACAGTTAGAACAGCGTTTAACAGTATGTACTTGTGTTTATGTATGTATACATATGCATGTGTGTATGTATGTATACATATGCATGTGTGTATACGAATGCATGTGAGTATGTATGCACATGTGTGTGTATGTATATGTCCATGTATGTATGTGCGTGTGTGTATACATGTGTGTATGCATGTGTTTGTATAGTGTGTTTATGTGTGTATATGTGCATATGTGTGTATGTATGTGTGTGTATGCATGTGTCTATGTATGTATGCATATGCATGTGAGTGTATGTGTGTGCATGTATATGTGCAAGTATCTATATGTGTATGTGTGTGTATGCATATGTGTGTGTATGCATATGTGTGCATTTGTGTATGTGTGTATATGTGTGTATGCATGTGTGTGTATATGTGTGTGTATGCATATGTGTGTATGTATGTGCATGTGTCTATGTATGTATGCATATGCATGTGTGTGTATGTATGCATGTGTGTGTATGTATGCATGTGAGTGTATGTGTGTGTGTGTGTCTGTGTGTATGTATATGTGCAAGTATCTATATGTGTATGTGTGTGTATGTATGCATATGTGTGTGTATGTGTATGTGTGTATATGTGTGTATGTATGTGTGTGTATGTGTATATGTGTGCATGTATGTGTGCATGTATGTGTGTGTATGCATATGTGTGTATGTATGTGCATGTGTGTGTATGCATATGTGTGTACTTATGTGCATGTACCTTTGCTTGTTCGCTCACTCCTTCAATTGTTCACTTGCTCCTTCGCTTGTTCGCTCGCTCTCTCACTTGATCGCGGCACAAATGGATGGGAAAAATCATTGTTTTTTTCAATTCCTAGTGCCTCGCTTATGCGATGCTAAAGCGTTGCAACTAGTTTACCATTGTCACTAACTTTCGATGCTATTAGCGACGGTCATTATAAGCATCGTATAAATGATGCTTTACATCGCTTATGTGATGCTCTATGTTTATTTTTTTATTTTTCTTTGGGGCATCGTTTATGCGATGCTTTTTAATAGGAGTGTCACATAAGCGATGGTCCCCACTTTTTTTTTTCAATTGGGGACATCGTTATGCCCCCTTTATTTTTGTAGTGAAAAACCTTTAGGCTTTTAATGAGCTAACTAGGAAATCATTGTGGTGATATTGAATCCTTTTTTTTTTTAGTACAGTGAATAAAAGACACACACCCAACCTCGTAAGATAGAGACACCCATATTTTTGGATACGCTCTAAGAATGAACTTATCCTGCAAGTGGAACTTGAATTTAAACACTGCTCCACTGCGTTCAAAGCTTAAAGCTACACCAGATCTGTGGGATATACAAATGAATAGCTTAAAAAAAAAATGAAAATAATGCCTCTTTCATTGCACCACTTCTCGAATGGATTCCTAACGCGAATAAAACCCTTAGTTTAGCTCATAGCTGATGTCACACATGAGAACTTACTTTAGCTCATAGTTGATGTCACACATGAGAACTATCAGAGTCGAATCTCGAATGTATATCGCATAAGCAAACAAGGCAAATGTGTCGAATCTTGTTTTGTCCTTTTTCGAATGTGCTCAGGAACATGCACACACTGAACTCATGAGAGCATTGTGGAAGGGGGATGCAATCTGGAGAGAGTTGAACTAAAGCGGAAGGAGAGAGGAGTCATTCGCGCACACTCCATACCCTCTCTTTCTCCATACACACTCAGTGTCAGGCGACACACTCCATACCCTCTCTTTCTCTCTCTTCTCCTCCTCTCTCTCACAGAGATGGTGCAAGCCTGGAATCTCTTTGCAGGTTCCCCTTCTTCTTCAGTCACGAGTCTGAGTCTTTGCTCCGTAGGGACCTCGAATATGGCTGATGGGCTTCTCTGCCAGCATAGTGGAACCTCTGATCTCTATCGCATTTGCTAATAGAAAGAGTCACATGGGATGCTTGCGAGAAGAGCTTTCACAGCTCTCTCTCTCTCTCTCTCTGTGAGCTCCATACCCTCTCTCTCTCTCTGAGCTCTTCCCTGCTTCACAGAATAGGAAGCGATGGACCGACACCACCATGTGATGAACAGAGCCACCCACTACGCCGTGTGTCTACAAAGAGAACTAGCTCGACAAACATGGTGAGGGGGCCGACTGTCTACACATGCACGCGCGCGCACACACACATATACACACATACATACATATATATATATATATATATATATATATATATATATATATATATATATATATAATTTGAATTACAAAAATAAGTAAGAAATTTTCATAGAGTAGCAAAGGCTAATTCCCAATGTCATCAATGTCATCAAGATAGAAAAAATACATGAACTATCCTTGAGTATGGTGTTCCTTTCTTGTTCAAGAGGATATCGAAGAGCTTTTTCATAAATGAGGCAAGAGGACATTTATACTTATAGTATATAATGTAGTAATTTAATTTATAGTATATACGTACAATGTATTAGAAATGCCCACGTACCAATGTTCCATGGTAGTTCCAGATGCCCACATGCCATGGGTTAGACCCCATTGCCCAATTTTGTAAAATTATATTATAAATTATAGCTTATAAGTTATAACTTCGTGAGTCGTGATGAACATGGTAATGGGTTGTGGGCTATGTGGCATGCAACATTCAATATAGATTCAAATGTGCATGCAAAAAGCCAATGTACACAGGGCTCCCATAGCTCTTCACAATTACATAGTTATGTTGAAGTTGAAGGATCCATGAAGGTGTTAACAATCATTCTTAGTGTTCTCTCCCTTTCTAGTGAGTGCTCCAAGAATGATACATTGATCTTTATATCTATGAAACTAAGCGGCAAAGCCACAAAATATGGAGGGTCCATTATATGAATTATTCATGATGGCTTTTAACGAGAGGCTTGCATGCTCTTGCTCTCTCAACAACCTCGGGAACTCTATTCTTTAGAGGCAAGTGTGAGTATCTCCTTGAAATCCCATTGGTAGCCCTTTGAAGAATATTTAATATAATATCTTTGTTGTAGTTCCACAATAAAAAAAATCACTTATTGCAAGTAAGGTTTTACATGATCTCATCACTATCTCTCAATTTGAAATATTCTACTTGGAAATTGTTTTATTGGCTTGTATGATGGTTGTGGAAGTTTACATGATGATCGATCTATGTTTGATTCCCTAGAAGCTCCCAATATCTTCTCATAGAATAGTGAACTTGCTACTCCATGCATAAGGGCATCATGCGAGTTTAGCAAGTGTCTAGAATTTTCTTGATTAGGTCCCTCATATGGATGTCTACTCCTAGACCACATCCACAAAATTGGTTAAACAAATATGGTTGTATAGATGAAACTAGATTATTCTTTGACGAAATGCCCCATCAATACATTGTTTCATGAAATGTTATTATTGTCACATCTTCTTGACCAACCAAATATTGCCACCATGCTCTATTCTATTTTTTATAGATGCAAACTGAAGGATTTTTTCCTCACAAATTCATGTTTGTTTCTATCATTGATGTATGCTCATGTTTGAGATCCCTCTATGCAAGAAATATTTTTCATTTTCATACTATCAACATGGGCATTGCACATGAACCTATGATCGAAAATGGCCATTATTAATCTCTATGATAATTTTGAACTCATAGAAGAAGATTTTAATGCCATCAAAATAGCTAGCTACATTGATACCATTGCATTGATAGCAATGATTTCTTGCTTTTCACATAGGTAACAAGGAAAGAAGGCATTACATCTTTTGTATTGAACCCTCCGATAGTGTATAGCCTGATAAAATAACATACATTTTTGCACTTGATGCATATGCACTAGATTATCAATGCTTGATGAAGGGAAGGAGATACACTTTGTAGTTGTGTAGGTGGGACTGGAGAGGAATCCAATAATACGAACAAGATTAGTCATGTAAGATAAATGGCTTAACCTATTTGATGCACTTTGGATCTTTTTGGAATATACCCAATGAGCATGAGGAAGATGGGAATTCCTGTTTTCTTTTTTATAGGATGTATTCAAATGGATCTTTTTGGAACCTTAGCTGAGAATGAGGAAGATGAGAATGCTCGTTTTCTATTTTATAACATGTATTTAAATGGATTAAACTCAAATGAGATTACATTCATTTACGTTCTTGAGATTTGTGCTCTAGTGGCTATGTTGGAAGAGAGACACTCAATTCACATTGCCATACTCGAGGAATATCTAGATGATAATTTTATCCTAGAAAACTATTTTACAAATATGTATGGGAAATGTGCATGCTTAGATGAGGCTAGAAATATGTTTAATACAATGTTTTTGAGGAGCACAATAGCATGGGATACAGTTGGTGGGAAATATATGAAAAATATAGTGTTCTTCCAAGATATGATGAATGAAAACAAAGATGTTGATGACATAACTTCTCTTTGTCTATTAACAATGTGCATTCATGCAGGACTTGTTGTATTTGGTATGTTCTTCTTTTCATCCATGTACTCGTTGAAATGAAACCAACTAGTCCTAATCTATCTAACAACATGAAGCTATCAAGCTATGAAGGAAGAACTGAAATATAACAAAACATTATGAAATGATTTAAAAAAGAAATGACTTACGCACGATGCTCTATGAGCATGGAGACTCCATGAGGAGAATGAGGGCACTCTTTCCAAGAGCTTGAGTAAATGATCTTCGGGGGACTAAAATGAGACCCTCCTTATATGGAGTTGAGGGAAAATCTCTTTGCATGTGGGATAAATGGACTTGCATGAGAATGAATGTAGTCTTGAACAAAAGGGTGAAGCATGGAATAGTCAAGACCCCCCCTCCATGTGATGACCCTTTTGTTTTGTGGGGAACTAGTGACATATGGGATCACTTAGTTCATTGGTTTTTTTAAGGATCTAAGGAAATATGGGATCGTTAGACATATCTTGGACATATAAGATCCAAGTTGGGACATATAGCATCCGTTGGTTTCCATGGACATATGGTATCCATAGACATATGGGATCCATGGTGGTGGGACAATTGGCATCCCTCAGATCTTGGGACATTTGGGATCCAAAGACATATACTTGAACATTTGGGGTCCAACTGGTTTTGTAGGGATCTAGGGACATATGGTATCCCTAGACATATAAATCTTACATCATGGGTAGGTGGTGTATTTGATATGTTTGCCACCTTCTATTTGTAGCATGTGAGATCCATTGTTGGGATCCTTTTTTATGAGGTCCTTTGAGCCTTTTTGAAATTGTTGGTGTGGCCCTTTTCGTCATCTTCCCATGTCTTCATTTTTGTCTTGAAGGTGGCTTTGTAGCATGCATTGTGTTATATATCTTATGTGTGGAACTTTGGCCTTCGTTGGGCATTGTGTACCATACCCTTGAGAGAGTGGTGTTGGAGCCTTATCCTTCTTAAATTTAGTAGCACATAAACGAGAAGTTTTGTGTTTACAAACCATTAGCGAAGGTCTTACCATTCCATTTGGATGGCAATTTCTAGTCCCATTACAAGTGGCTATGCATGTAGAAGGTGCTACATAAGATGCTTATGTAGAAAGATATGTGTCTCAATGCCATAACTTCTAAAATGATACAAAGCCTTTACATCATAAATTATGTGATATGCACTTTTGCATTATAGCTCAAAAATTACACAAACACATGGCTGATTCCCGTTGGCTTCTTTGTATGTCATTGAATATAAAGTTGTGCCAAACTTCCAATGGCAAAAAATATACACTTTTAATGCGAAAACACCTCCTATTCTCTAGATACCTCCTATTTCAAGAAAGCCACTTCGATCTACGACGTTGAATGGTAGCCCCAAGCTTGTTAACCCACGTGAATAGGCCGAAACTAAAGCAGTGAGGAACCCTATGAGAAATGACATAAGCAATGAGCGCAACAACTTCTTTCACTCATTAGTAGGGCCTTTCAAATAGTACCAAACCTCACTCAAAAACTTTTTTTTTGAAAGAAATAGAATGATTAATTCAACAAAGGTGGCACATATTGTGCAGTGGACAAGAGCCCAACCTAACACTCACAGTTACAAGAAAGAAGAGGTAGACAATCGTTTAGGAGACTCACACACAAACTTGTCAAGACAAATGAGATAATGAAGAGAGCTCTCACATACTCTCACATACAAAGAGAGGAGCACATGTACATTGAGGCAAGGATGAATGATCTTCTTGTTCTTCTTCTTCTTCTTCTTCTTCTATTACATAAAGAGAATATATAAGAATGACCTAATACACCAATAGAACCAGTACAATACATGTAGAAAAGTACATAAAGAAAACCCTAATGTCCACAAATGAGTAGCTGGCAAAAAAACAAATGTGCCATCAATCTCGGTAGATAAATCTAGTACATCTCACTAAAAGTATCCCTGATATATATTGACATAACCACTACACATCAGAGAGATGAAAACGTGGTATGTGTCATCCTCGATCATCACATGTTGAGCTTAATATCTTAACACTCCCCTCAAGCTCAATGTTAGAATCAAGATATGTTAGATAGGAGATGGTTGAACCACACCCTAGGAGGATTAGGAGTAATCCTAAACCATGGCTTTTAGGGCAAGTGGTTAGCCCATCATACTCTTAGCTAGTAGGTCATGAGTTCGAACCCCACAACTGGTATTAGAGCATAGGAAATGGGCTTGGGCAAGGTGGATAGAAGGCGCACATGCTGCTTTCAAAGATGAGCCCATCAAAGATTAGAGTGTATCTCCCAATCCATAGGTTAGATTTAGACATGTAAGATACTATTCAAAAGCTCTATGAGTGATCGTTCCAATGGAAGTACTAGATTGAGGATCCAAGATACCTAGCATGAGTGAAAACCAGGTTCAAGTTATTGAGGTTGAGAACAAGGGGCTCAAGAGATCAAGGTTGTGAACAAGGCAAGTCCATAGGAAGGTGGCCAAGAAGCAGAAAGGCAGGGTTCAAGAGTAAGGTTGAGAGCAAGGGTTCAAGAGACCAAGGTTGAGAACAAAAAGGTTCAAGAGACTGTGCAAGGGTGAGGATATCAATTCGAGGAGAGATCAAGGATGGATAATTGAGGACAATGATTTTTAGAAGGGGAAGAGAGTGTTAGAGTCAAGATATGTCAAGTAGGGGATGGTTGAACCACACACTAAGAGATAGGATTAGGGAGTAATCCTCAACCATGGCTTTTGGGGAAAGTGGTTAGCTCATCATGCTTCTAGCTGGTAGCTCATGTGTTCAAATCCCACACTCAACTTCATGTCTTGTAATCCAAGCATCTTGCAAAACTTCTTTAGCTTCTCTACTCCAAGTGATTTAGTGAAAATATCAACAACCTGCTCATCTTTCCTCCAATAAACAAGATCAATATCACCTAATAATACCTTTTCTCTAATGAAGTGATAATTTACCCTGATATGCTTTATTCTAGCATGAAAAAAAGATTTTGTGATGATTGTATGTTGCAAAGATTATCACACTAAATGAAGATAGGCTTCTATACTTCCATACCTAAATTTGCAAGTAGTATCTCTAGCCATGATGCTTCACATGTGCCCAACATCACCTCTATACTCAACCTCTATACTTGACAAATGAACAATGGTTTGCTTCTTACTACTCCATGTAGTCTTTGCCCTCCCAAGTGAGAATAGAAAGCTGCTACTAGATCTTCTATCTGGAATACTACCAGCCCAATCTACATCAGTGTATCCATAAGCTTGCAATTCTACACCAACTTCATAAAACAATGCATAATCCAAAGTAGCACTCAGATAATGTAGAGTGCATCTAAATGTGGTTTCCTGGGAACTTGCATAAATTTGCTTTGATGTCCTGAATGTATCTTAGATCAGGTCTTGTGATTGTGAGATATATCAAACTTCCCACAATTTTCCTGTACATAGTAGCATTGTTCAATGCTCCACATGATGTAATATCCAACTTCAAATTCTAATCTAATGGCATAGAAATTGGCTTACAATCAGCCATACCATACTTTTGCAGCATATCCAAGGCATATTACCTTTGGGATATCCATATACCTATTTCTATATGTATGAACTCAATGCCAAAAGAATAGCGAAGCAGACCAAGATCTTTCATGAATATTCCTCTGTAAGGAGTTGCTTTACCTCTTTAATGCTTTCTCCGTTATCACCACCTATAATCAAGTCATCAACATAAATAGCCACAATCATGATGCCAACATCACCCTTGTGTAAAATGACTGATCTACATCACACATAGAAAATCCAATGGAGGTTAAATAATCTATAATCCTCGCATGCCAAGCATGAGGGGCTTCTTTAATCCCATACAAAGTTTAACCTCTGTAATCCTTGCATGCCAAGCATGAGGGGCTTCTTTAAGCCCATACAAAGCTTTTTTCATCCTACAATTATATTTTGGATGCTTTGAATCCTCATATCCTTGTGGGTGGTCCATGTATACGTCTTCCTGCAACTCACCATGTTAAGAAAGCATTCTTCACATCCATTTGATGCAAAATACATCCTTTTCTTGTAGCCAATGCAACAATTTCTCTAACAATAGCCATTTTAGCTATAGGCCTGAAAGTTTCCTCACAATCAATGCCATATGTATGTGCATATCCTTTTGCTACCAATTGTGCTTTATATTTTCTTATGCTACCATCAACATTATGCTTTACCTTGTAAACCCACTTGCCACCTATGGGTTTTTTTCCTTGTGGCAATGGAACCAACTTCCATGTTTCATTTCCATAAAGTGTAGCCATCTCCTCATCCATAAATTTCTCCTAATCTACATTTCCAATTGCATCTTCAAAAAAAGAAAGTTCAATATCTTGTATTACCTTGGTCATGTAGGCACAATAATGAGCCATGTAGCTATCACATGTTAATTATTGCACTTAATTTTGCATCCTCCTATATCTTGTTAGTCCTAGGACACTTCTTATTGTTGTATCATCCGCATATTCCTTTCTTACTCCAAGAGTCTTCATAGAGGGAAATCCAAGTTCCTCATCAAGGCTCTTATCTAAAACTCTTGATTCTCTATCAATGCCTTCAAAACATGTAGATGCTTTATTACCATAAAAAACTTTGCATCCACCTTTCTTGGATGCATTTGATTAATTTTTTGGACTAAAATTTCCATGCAATATTCCATTCCATGGGTTTGACTTGGAACTATTGATTGGTGACATATCAAGTCCACTCAAAACTTGATATTTTGCACTTCACTTTTCAACATTTCCTTTGTCATTTGAGTACATATCTGATTCTTCTTTGGTATCTGCATAGAAACTTAACATTTCATCAAACACCACATCTCCACTTACCTTCACTTGTAATGTTAGTATGTTGTAACATTTACATCCCTTTATCTCAAGGGAATACCCAATGAAGATGCATTTTTCTGCTTTTGGATCACCTTTCATCCTCAACTCATCTGGAACATGTACATATGCAATACAACCAGATACTTTCATATGCAATAATTTTGGCTTTTTATCTATAAATTTCTCTTCAGGTGTAACTTGATGTAAAGCAGCAGTCGGAGTTCTATTCACGATGTATAAAGCAATGTGCACAACTTCAACCTAATAGCAATGAGGAATATTTTTCTTAGCCATCAATGCTATTGTTATTTCTACAATATGTCTATTTTTGCATTTAGCAACACCATTCTATTGTGGTGTGTACCTACATGTAAGCTATCTTCAAAGAAAACTATTGAATACATTTGACATGTACCCATCTTCTCCATCATATCTTAATGTTTGAATATACTTCCTGTCTACCCTCTTTGGCTCCCCTACCTCGAAACTGTTCTCTACCTCCTACATTATTCTTGTGTTGACCTTGGTCTCGGTTACTGTTTCCTCTTCCACTTTCAAAGCCTCTATCTTGGCCTCTTCCTCCTCTACCAAAGTAGAATACCTACTTAGGACAAGCTTTTCCTTTGGAGTTTGAGTCTTCACTAAGATTATTTTCTTCAGTTTCAGCATGGACACAAGATCAAGAAATTTGGAATATACTTCCTCATCAAAATAAAAGTTATGAACTGCTTATATGCAATTCCTAAACCATGAAGGCACACTTCCACCTCATCATCATCTACATTGAGGCCAACAGATGCAAGCGACTCACATATGCTTTTGATTTTTAGGATGTAGTCACTTATCAACATGATCTTTTTCTTCAGTGTATGCATCTCATTCTTGAATTGCAATTTTTGTGTCTCTGTATTGGTCTCATACAATGTGACCAAAATATTCCAAGCCTCTTTCAGAGTTTTGGCATCATGTATGTGTCCAATCATGCTATCATCTATGCTAATAGACAACCAATACATTACCTTTCGTGCTCCTTGATTCCACTCTTCATATGCTCTTAACTGGTCCACACTATGATTCCTCTCTCGTAATTGCATAATGTTTTCATTGTTCCTTTGATGTACTTTCGATAGAATTCTCCAATCAGGAAATTTTTCATTTTGAATCTCCAAGCATGAAAGTTGTTTTTGTTCAACTTGTTGATCATAAGTTGACTCATTCCATAAAAATTTGCGATTTTGTAGCAATTCACAATACTGCAAAAATAGTAGAAGTAGTGCCTCTTCTTGAACATTGCCACACTATGACTTAATAGTTGGATCTAAAAAAAACACAGTTTTCATGTATCAACAATACACAAAATTCTAGATCTAGAATATTGAGAGATGTCGAATCGAAGGCAATTAACAATTTTGAAAATTGATCTGTCTAATCTATGGGAACTACCTTTTATGCTCCAAAACAAAGGTCAAGATGAATTGAAAATATTTTAACGCTTTCTACCTTCACACCAAATTCTGTAGAAATCTGAGATCATTTGTGAAGCACACATTCTCCATGCTTTCTCACATTCTCTCCATTATTAGCGTTCTCCATGAGCTTTGTATAGCCACACTAACTCTGATACCATGTGAAAAGAAAGGAGATAAGGAAGAGAGCTCTCACACACTCTCACATACATAGAGAGGAGCTTACATAGATTGAGGCGAGGAAGAATTATCTTCTTCTTCTTAATCTTGTATTACCGTTAGAGTTTGAGGTCTACGAAAGCACACGAACAACACAAGGAAGAAGACGATGCTTGAAGCACAAAGCACAATACTGAATGTATTACCAAGAGAATGTACAAAGATACACAACCAATCAGGGTTATAGGAAAATATACAAGCCAATGGAAAAAACCTCCGAAAGAGGGAAAAACATGCCCCGGTGGTCCTAATGTGTTCACACACATCACTACCAAAACATATCAACAAATCTCCCTTGGGAGTGATGTGGTGAACAACGAGCTACCACTCATGTATAAGGAAGTGCCAAGCTGTGTGGAATCAATCCACAAAAGGAAGTAAGCCCAAAGCTTAATGCAAAGCTTCAAACTTCTCTCTAGGTAGAGCCTTTATGAAAAGGTCCAATGTTCTCTTGTGTGGGCACATATACCATATTGATCTCTCAAGCACAAAACCTCTCCCTAACATAATGAAAGTGCACCTCAATGTGCTTAGTGCGAGCATGAAACACATGGTTCCTCGCAAATACCAATACACTCTAATTGTTAGTGAAGATGGTGATGGTAGAAGATTGACCAACACCCAAATCAGACATAAGGCATCTGAGCCACATATAGTCCACGATTGCTATGAAAGTTGCCCTATACTCAACCTCACAACTAGAAGTGGCCACAGTAGGCTGCTTCTTGCTCAACCGAGATATGCATGAGCTACCAAGCATGAAGAAAAAACCACTCTTGGACACACAAGTTTCATAGCCACCAACCCAAACAAAGTAAAAAAAAGCATATAAAATTGGCGATATTGATCCCCCCTTGGGATAAAAAAAATCCAAGTCAGGTACCACAAAAGTAGAGAAAGATGCACTTAACTGCCTGCCAATGCTTGACAACTAGGCAGTGCATAAACCTGCTCATTTGTGAGATAGCAAATTGAATATCAGGCTGTTATGCATAAGTAAATCAAGCATCCAATAGCCTGCTGATAGAGCAGAACATCAAATGCATCTCTCGCATCATGAAGACTCAACCATAAACCTATTTCCATAGGATTGGCAATAGGTTTGTAATCTTCAAGGCCAAAATGCTACAATAATATGTCAACATATTTTTTTTGACACAAAGCTATTCCACAATCAACTTGCATAAAGTGAATGCCCAAATAATGATGCAAATGCCCCAAATTTGACATCTCTAAAGAAGCATGCAAATCAGCCTTAAAATCAGCAATATGCTTCTCATTAGGACCAATGAGTAGCATGTCATCAACATAGACAACAATGATTAGAAGCACACCATTTGCATGCTTAACATGTAAGGTGCTCTCATTTGGATTGTTCTCAAAACCATGTGCAATCAAGTAGGCATGTATCTTTTCATACCAAGCATGTGGTGCTTGCTTCAAACCATATAATGCCTTTCTTTTAGCCTGCACACTTTGTTTTCATGCCCTTTTTGTACAAAACCATAAGTCTGGAAAACACACACTTCTCCATGTAACTCACGATTTAGAAATCCAGATTTAATGTCTAATTGATGTACATTCCAACCATGATGAACTCCAAGTGCATAGATGCTACAAACTTAATTCATTCAACATGTGGGTGCAAAGGTTTCGTCAAAATCAATGCCTCTTTCTTGAGCATAACCTCTTTCAACAAGCCTATCTTTGTATATGTCAATTGCTTCATTAGGTTTATGTTTTAGCTTGTACACCCATTTAGTTCCAATGGCCTTTTTTCCAAGAGGCAAATCACATAAAGACCACGTACCATTCTTCATAATAGCATCACATTCTGATTTCATAGCAACCGTCTAATTTTTTGAGTTTCGTGCTTCATCAAAAGAAATAGGCTCATTCTAATCATAGAGACTAGAGGCAGCCATACCATAGCAATCTGATGCAAAAGAAGCACTATGAGAGCTTGAACGAGTACAATATGATAGAGGGTGCATCTAATTTGCTATCTCACAAAGTCTACACCAGCCCATTTGGCATAGTTTTTGCCTCCTCTATATCAGCCCTCTCATCAACAAGTGAATCCTGTAAATTTGGATAAGAAATGGAATGATCTGCATCATCATCACATGAAACTTGTAAAGGTTGAGAAAATGCCTCATGCGGACCAGCACTTGACTGCCCACTTGTAAAAAGAGGTGGCAAAGTGTCATACACATCTTTGGAGCTGAGTGATGTCTCCTTAGTACATGAAAGTAATGGCTGAATTACATCTTCCACAAAAACAACATCACCGCTAACCAAAATGCATTTAGTTTGTGGATGATATAGATGATAGTCTTTGCTTTCATAATTGTACCCAAAAGAAAATACATTTCACTGCTTTATCATCCAATTTCCTCTGTTGTTGTTCAGGCACTCATGCATATGCCAGATAAGCAAAGACATGCACATGAGAAAAACATGGCTTGCAACCATGCCAAGCCTCATATAGAGTTATAGACTGCAATGCTTTAGTGGAACACATGGTAAGTACATATGCTACACACATAACAACCTCAAGCTAGAAGCTATGTCGCTTGACCCTTGACCATACACCTTGCCATCTCCATGAATGACTTGCTCTTCCTTTCAACAATTCCTTTTTTTTGAGGTGTATAAAGCATTGTACAGTGATGTTTTATCCCATGTTCAGCCAAAAATGCATTAAAATTAGAAGACATATATTCCCCCTGATTAGAATGGAGGGTTCCTATTTTGCATGCTGACAGATTTTCAACCATAACTAGAAATTGTTTGAATCACATAAACACTTTGGACCTTGCTTTCAATGGATACACCCATGCATGCTCGAAAAAATCATCAATAAAATTCACGAAGTAAAGGTAGTTCCCAAACGATAGGTGTCTACATAGGACCATAGACATCACTGTGAAAAAGCTACATTTTCTGAGTATCTCGAATTGAACCATCTTTTGGGAAGGAGGAATGCTGCATTTTGCCATATAGCCTTCGCAAACATGTTTACTAGATGGCTCAAGCTTGGGCACAGAGGACACCATTTCAGATTTCTGCAGGTGTAGTAAACTAACAAAATTCAAATGAACAAAGTGTGCATTCCAAAGCTTTCTATCTGACATAGCCTGAGAATCTTGAACTACACATGCTGAATCATTCACAGATTTTGCATAATCTATGAGCTTATACAACCCATGACGTAAAATGTCAAAAGGAATAATGACATCACCATTTGACATATCATGAATTGTACATCTATCATCAACAAATATCACAACCAAGCCGATCTTGACTAATAGTGAAACAGGTAACAAATTTTTCTTGATCCCTCACACAAACAAGGCATCTCACAATGTGAAAGGACTACCATCAATAGCAGTGAGAATGATCTTATTAACTCTAATTATAGGATAATAGGATTTGTTAGTCCATGTGACAGTATTCCCTATAGGAGTAGGCTCAAGTGAACTAAAGAAACTACACTGTGAGGTAATATGTTTGGTTGCCCCATTGTCAAAGTACCAAACATATGAGTCTACTACAAACATACACTGTTCATGAGAAGATGGATCATAACTGCAAATAGTAGTAAATGCCCATTCTTCATTCTACACAAGATTAACTAACTCCATTCTAGGTGTAGAGACCTTTACAACAACCATTCTAGCAATTTTGGAGAACTCTTTATGACATGATCATTCCTTTACATTATTTGCATAATAATTTCTGCTTTTCTAATTTCTTCTCATCTTCATCATCCTTCTTTTACTATGTAGAATTAGCATATTTTTGCTTACTAGTAGAGGAGAGCCATTTACCTTTGCCCTTCTAGCTAGCTAGGAAAGTTTGATCTGCAATGAGCATAATGACTTGTTTTCCTTGGACTAATCTTCTTGCAATAAAACAGAGGCTAACTTCTCAAATGTTAAGGCATTTGGATTTCCTCTCATCATCACGTAAAGAATAGAAGCAAAACTCTTATATGAATCTAAAAGACCATTCAAAACAGTGTGCACAAGTGAACTATCTAGCAAGACTTCATTAGTAGAAATCAACCGCTCCTTTAAATCTTTGATCTTTGTCAAAAAATTGTCCATGGAATTTCCTTCATTAATGTGCTCACTCTCCAACTATTTTCAAAGGTAAGCAACACGAGCCTCATTTCTTGCCTAAAGTGGTAAGTGTATACCAAGCATCCTTAGCTATTTTGCAAGAGTGAATGTGAGGGATAATGTCAAGTTTGACAAATAAAGCTGTCAATGTATGTGCCTGAGAATCTCTGCCATCCCAACGAAGTTGCTCTGCAGTAGTTATAGCATGGATCTTGAAGATCGTCATCTTCAATGCCATCTGCATCACTTTCAATTACTATATTTGCAGGTGTAGTAGGTCATTTCCAACACCCTGCACAATATTCCACAGTACTTTTGTTACCAATACATGATGCATCATGTATGACCATAATGGGTAGTTAGTACCATCCAATCTATCCTCAACAGCCAACATACAAAATACATAATTGCTTTCAACCATGGCCACTGATTAAAATGCCTAATGCAGAAAAATGATTGTATCTCAAAAAGTTGAACATAACTACCCTGTGGAGCTCTACTAGATTTGTAACAGTCTTTGAGGCGCTTGTGCTGGCAAACCAAAACCTGTATATATGTTTGGCTCAAAAGGATAAAATTTCCTACACAAGTGATGTGGTAGTATATTCGAAGGTCGAAAAAAGCTCAAATCATGGTTTTGACACCATACAACAAAGTTGTTTTAAACTCCTAATTGCCTTAAGTATGCTGACCAATTTTCGTGTAATTTTGAGACTGTGAGCTGAGGGTGTTGACGATGCCCTAGATGAAGTAGCGACCTGGTCTGATTCCAATTTTTGGAGTTTGAGGTCTACAAAAGCACGTGAACAACACAAAGAAGAAGAAGAAGAAGCTTGGAGCACAACACACAATATTGAATGTATTACCAAGATAATGTATAAAGATAAGTAACCCATTAGGGTTGTAAGTGAATATACAAGCCGGAGGAAAAAACCTTCTAAAGAGGGAAAAAAGTGCACCGATAGTCTCAGTGTGTTCACACACACCACTACTAAAATATATCAATAATTAGATAAAGAGAATATACAAGAATGACCTAATAGAACAATACAACCAATACAATATATAAACAATAATACATAAGGAAAACCCTATGTCTGTGAATGAGTGAGTTGGCAAGAAAACAAGTGTGTCATCACTCTCGATACATAAATGTAAAACAAGTTACGAAAAGTGTACTTGAAATATATCGATGTAACCACTACATGTTAGAGAGATGAAAATGCATGTCATCTCAACCATCACATGTTGAGCTTGATATCTTAACACATGTCAACCTTTATTTACTCTTGGAGGTACTGAACCACTCCATATTCCATCAACTTGTTATTCTCGACCTTTACATACTTACCTCTTGGAGTGTTCTCTATGCCTACATCAACTGCATGCTGACCTTCTGTTCCTTTGCAAAGTGGTCATGATGTGCCCATTCTCTATGAGCCTTCCGAATATTCCATGGTGTCAAGAGACATGCACAATGGCATATTTATGAACTTCTCTACATGCAACATTCCGTGAGTATGATATCAGGACAATGTTCCCCACCAAAATAGCCTTCTATTTGTAGGCCTATTCAAAGAGGAAGTTCTACTAATTTGAAGCTAGTCGTACTGTGTGCATGGTTGAGGAGCACTACACTTGGCTGCAATGAATCCATAGCTTCATGGCTTAGTTCCTGAACTAGATTCAAGAGTTGTTCTCACAACACCGACTATCCATGAGCAATGACATTCATCCAATTGTTTTCTCGATGCCTGAGAAGGAGTTGTAGTGTTGTAGTTTCTCTCACTTGGTGCGTCTAATGGAAGAGAGCACACAAAACTTCTAGATCATTTTTGTTTGCACTATGGTTGTCCATGCCATTAATTTTGTTCCTAATGTTGTTATTGATGTAGCCAAAGATTGAAAGCTCCACTGGAGGGGACCTACACAGTAGCTGTCATGGTCGGAAGCATATGATCTATGATGAATGCCATTTAACTACTACTACGTCTTCCACAACTAATGAGTGGCAACCTCCAGTGATGTCCATGGTTTTTTTTTAATGCTTTATGAGGTTCTATACATAAAAATCAATTAAGATTGATCGACACATAGAAACGAAGCACTTGTCCCTTCAAAACAACATATTTACTAGTGGCCTCTGAGGAGATTATTGAACCACATAGAGAATAGACTATATTTCTATTAGAGTTTTCATGAAATAAAGAGGTAGTAACCAAGAGAGAATTCTTATAAGCACTTACATAAAGAAAATAAGAAAAACAAACATAAACGAGCATAAAATTGAATGCAACTAAAAAAATCGATGATGATATAAATAATGCTTCAAGATGGGAGGGAAAAGAAGAATAGGACCATTGCTTAAAAGCACTTTTTATCATGCATGTGATGCATGGGAGAGAGGGAGAGAAGAGGATTACATGATGATCTACAAAAGCATAATGACAATAATAATGACTATTAAAAAAAATTAAAACTAATCTATGCTCTAAACCATGTTGAAATGAAAACAACTATGCCTAATCTACTAAACAACATGAAGCTACCAAGCTATGGAGGAATAATGAAATATAATAAAACATAATGAAATGATTTAAAATAGAAATGACTTACATACAATTGTCTATGAGCATGGAGACTTATGACGAGTGTGAAGGCCTTGTTGCCAAGAGCTTGAGTGAATGAGCTTGAGGGGAGTGAAATGAGGCTCTCCTTATATGGAGTTGAGGGTCTCCTTTCATGTGGGATAAATGGAATTGCATGAGAATGGCTGTAGTCTTGGACAAAAAAGTAGCACGAGACTCTCAACACTTGTGTCATGGAGTTACATACACAAAAGATCATTACCTTTGCACAGTTAATATTTTGGGTTGATTTGGACACTTATATGAAACAGAGCCTTTATTCATTGCATACCATTCACATAGTTTCAAACGCTATGGTTATGTTTTCTAGGTGCATGTAAAGCTCATGATGATCTAGAGTGTCGGGTTAGGTTTGAGATGGTGGTGTTGGTCAGTTTTTTGCACCACCATCTTCACTTAATTTTGTTCTTCATGTTTTTATATAAGCGAGGGACATTACAGTTTCCTTGATTCCGTCTCTTAATGTCCCTCGCTTGTTCTCTCTTAATTTTGTTCTTCATGTTTTTCTTTGAGTAAGGGAGAGAGAGAGAGTCCTCCATCTCTCCACCCTCTTCCTTCCATCTCTCCACCCTCTTCCTTCTACTCCATGAATTCGTGTTGGAGCAAAAAGAGAAAACAAGGAAGAGAGCATACCATCTTGCTCCAATGGAATCAACACCTTGCTACTCTGACAGACACAAAGATGAGAAAATGGAGTTATATCTTGTTGGTTTATGTCTTGCTTAGAGAGAAAAGAGTTCTATCTCGCTATGTTATGTTGCGATCAGAAAGAAATGAATCATTTTCTTGTTATACTATGCTCTTGTGTTGAAAGAGAAAAAAATTGAACGTATGTTTGTGGAGGGTGCTGAGTGGTTTTCCATTTTAAACATAGTCGATTATTTTGTAAATGAATACAAGCTCTTGGCTATCGAATCATTCTTCTGCCTCACACGTGAATATTTCAAAGATACGAGATATGCGTCCACCACGCTTGAATGAGTTTGCACGTGAGAGAGAGAGAGAGAGAGAGAGAGAGAGAGAGAGAGAGAGAGAGAGAGAGAGAGAGAGAGAGAGAGAGAACAAAACTCGATTATACAGAGGCGATGGCTGAAGCGATGGAAGTAGAGAGAGAGAGAGAGAGAGAGAGAGAGAGAGAGAGAGAGAGAGAGAGAGGATAAAAACTCGATTATGCAGAGGTGATGGCTGAAGCGGTGGAAGGAGAGAGAGAGAGAGAGAGAGAGAGAGAGAGAGAGAGGAAAAAGGGGCGATTCCTCATCGTGAAGACATCCAAGACTGCTGCACTTCACCGAGAAAGAGAGAGCCGATTGAGATTGTGGTGCAGAGAAGGAGAAAGATCGGTGGAGAAATTAAACCTGAGACAAATCGATGCTACTAGAGATTAATGCTCTCACAAACCCACACAGAAGAAAACTCAAAGAAACATTTCTATTTTGTTGTCCCTACACTCGTTACCTAGTGCGTAGCATGGACACGCAGATGTAATGATTCGGCTCAGGGTACAACACATTTATGGGGGTGAACATTTGCCAGTTCTCCTAGTCTAACCTCCAATTGGGGGACTCTCTCAGGAAAGCAAGACTTGATAGATGTTACATCGACCAAAACACCATCCTCCAGTGGGGTATTCCTTCGATTTCCCAACACATGGACCTCACTATCTCGGACCACTACCTGATTACTCTTTCATTCAAACTGATTCCCACGCTCCGGAAAGCTCCTTGGTTTCATGCTTGTCACACGTCGTTTTCCCTACTCTCCGTCTACCAAGAAATTTCTGCAGTTTGGGTGGAGGCCTTTGCCTACTGTAATGAACCGGCTAAGTGCTGGAGAAGCGCGGTGGAAAGGACTAGACAAATTCTGATCATGACTCATAAGGCCATAAGAGATATCCGGAATAAAAGGAGAGAAACGGTGTACCGGAGGCTCTCACAACTTGAAGAAGAAGTGAACAAAGGTAACTTGCAATGCCAACGAGGGCTTCTGAAAATTAGGGGAAGACTAAGACTCGAGGAAGAGGTTCAAAGGAAAAATCTACAAATATTCTTCAAAGATTGGTGGGCTGGGAAGGCTGACAAACCTTCGAAAGAGATGTGTAACATCCTTAAAAGGAAACAAGCTAGGGAAGCCATCCCCTTCTTGGTCAACAACAATGGGATTGTATGTAGCACGGAAGTTGAGAATAGATCTATCATCGTGGAGCACTTCACCCATCTTCTTAGGGTCTCGACTCCTCTTTCCTCGCACAGGCGTGACTGCATGGCATCCATCTCAAGGGTTGCTCGACCTAGAATCCCTCAGAACATGATTTCTTTGCTGGATGCTAACATTTCAGGGAACGAAATTATCAAGGTTATTGATGCTCTCCCCAATGGAAAAAGTCAGGGACCTGATGTACTCACCAATGAGTTTTTCAAGTCCTTCAAGCACGTGGTGGCCACCCCGCTGCGTCTGGTGTGGCAAGAGGCTCTCTCCTTCGGTGCCCTCCGTGAGTGTCTTAATAATGGTGTCATCAAGTTAATTCGCAAAAGGGCAGATAAGAACAAAATTGAAAACTGGCGGCTGATTACCATGTTGCAAACTGGATACAAGATAATTGCCAAAGTTATCACCAATACAATCTCTTGTCATTTAAAGTCATGGCTTTGTGAGGACCAGAAACGTTTTATCAAAGGTAGATCTATACTTGAAGCAATTTCGATATTTGGGAAGGCCTTGCATTTGCCGAAGAGTCTGCACAAGATCTGGTATTCATTAAGTTCGACTTCGACAAAGCATATGACAGATTGGAATGGGACTTTATTCTTCAATCACTGAAAGATATTGGATGTAGCCAAAAGTTCACAAGATGGTTTCCAGTCTACTCGGAAATGCTTCAACGAGAATAAATATCAATGGTAAGCTCTCTGAACCCATATGTTTAAAAAGATCTTTTAGGCAAGGCTGCCCACTGGCTCCACTACTCTTCGCTATCGCCTCGTGTTGACAGTATACGGGAAGAAGCAAGTACGGACACACATGCAGATCTAGCACTAAGGCAACCCTTCATTTTTTTCAAAACCCTTACATCATTTTAAAGTGATTCTCGATCATCACTAAAAACCCCTGTAAATACCATTTTCACCTTTTTGTAGCTCCATTTTGTACAAGCCGAGGAGTCCTCGAGCTTGAGGAGCCTTAGAAGTAGTTGCCTTCCAATTTTCATATTTTTTAGATCTCGTTTGAGCCCTCAAATAAACCCTAGAACCTAATTTTTAACTAGGCCAGACACTAGGTCTGGACAGGGCCAAAGCTAGTCAAAAACTATAAATAGAGCTAGAGAGCTCATTTTTAGAGAGCTTCTTGTAGTTTTGAGCTTGTATGAGAACTTTGTTGCAATAGAAGTGATTCCATTGTCTTACTCTCTTTGTTCTTGCTGTGTGTGCGCGTGTGTGTGTATGTGTGTGCATGTTAGTGTGCTTCTCACTCACACATTTGTGCCTTCACTTGCTCGAGGTCTTCATACCATCCTCATGTCTTCCCGGATTGACATTAAAGGAGGTGCTACTCATCACTGAGCTACACCAAATTTTGGCGCCGTTGCCGGGGATTCGAGCTTTGAGGACGAGCATGTGATGGTAAGACGTAGAGAGGACGCGTTGGAATGGTAAGTAGTCGGTAAATTTCTGATTTTTCTCCATCTCCATCTCCATCTTCACCTCCTTCTCCATCTCCACCTCCACCTCCTTCTCCACTACATATTCCCTCTTCCTTATCATTCCCCTCATTTGTTGTGTGCGAGTTTGAGAGAGAGAGCGAGTGTGGGTGCTTGTTTTTGTGTATTTTTTGCATGTTCTTGCAGGTACCAGCTCC
This sequence comes from Ceratopteris richardii, assembly GCA_020310875.1. Classification (NCBI taxonomy): domain Eukaryota; kingdom Viridiplantae; phylum Streptophyta; class Polypodiopsida; order Polypodiales; family Pteridaceae; genus Ceratopteris; species Ceratopteris richardii. The sequence goes on along the minus strand of CM035437.1, from coordinate 113,336,480 downwards.
ATCAGCATCTCCAGCAAGCTCAGCAGGTACAGAATCCTTCTGCACAGGCCCCGAGGCGTTGAGCTCGAGCTATCGCGACACTTCGCAAACTTCGACTAATCGCGTTTCTGAGTGCACCACGACACTGCGCAGGCTGAGAGCTCCTAGGATCACTAGACAGAACTGCAAAATTCACCATATCCCGAGCTATCGTGACACCTTGAGGTATCGCGACACTTGGGAGTATCGCGACACCTCATGAGCTATCGCGACACCTCACGACCTATCGTGACACTTGGGAGTATCGCGACACCTCACGACCTATCGCGACACTTGGGAGTATCACGACACCTCACGACCTATCGCGACACCTCACGACCTATCGCGACACTTGGGAGTATCGCGACACCTCACGACCTATCGCGACACCTCACGACCTATCGCGACACTTGGGAGTATCGCGACACCTCACGAGCTATCGTGACACTTCGACCTGACCTATCGTGACACTTGGGAGTATCGCGACACCTCACGAGCTATCGCGACACTTCGACCCGACCTATCGTGATACTTGGGAGTATCGCGACACCTCACGAGCTATCGCGACACTTCGACCCGACCTATCGCGATACATGGGCTTAACGCATGAAAATTTAGAGTAAATTAATTGACTGAATTGAGCTATCTTTGGGTTTAATCTTGGACACATTGGGAGGATATGAGAGCCTTAAGAGTGGGCAAAAGACCTAGAAACCAGGGAGGAATTTCCTGAACCCTGAGAGCCTGTTTGGACCCCTAAGTGCCTGAATGGTCATAACTTCACCATACGAACTCCGATTGATGAGATTTTGGTCTCGTTGGAAAGCTTGTTGAAAATCCTACGTGGGCCTCGACTAGTTTTTTGTAGAATCATACGTGGAGTTTTAGAACATGTATTTTCAAGTTGGCCTTTAGGTGAGACTAGGTGGTCCTAAGATTGAGGGGGTATAGTGAGTTACTCCAGGGGGGACTGAAAATATTGATGTGTGTCTTTCAATTACTTGTGGTAATAGAGCTATACTGACTGATGAGCTTTTGCAGGAACATTGTGTGCACTCAAGGCAATCCAAAGCTAGCTAGCAAGGGTGAGTACCAAGCTTGGGAGAAGGCTTCCTGGGCTTGTGTAGCAGTCTGGTCAACCAGCTAATTGAGGTTGGAAGATCTCTCAACCCTCCTTTGTCAATTCCTAGCCTAGGCTAAGTACGACTTAGGTGTGGTAATTAATTAGGGCAACGTTAGGCATGAATCAATTCCAAGAGAATTAATCAACCAAGTGCAAGAATTAAGTAGGTCTTAAGTGCAAAAACCCTAAGGGACAAAAGGTAAACTGGAGTCGATCACTTATCAAGTGCGAAATTCACTTAAGTACTCCTGACGACGCGATTTCAGACAAGATCATAAACATAATATTCAACTCAAAAGAACAAAGTGATTGGTGCAAATTAACCTGCAACGACAGTGTGCTTGGGTCCAAGGGGGTAGATAAATCAGGCATATGAACCTTAGATCAGGCAGACACTTAGGCCGAGACAGACAAAGCCTCAGATCTTCTGAAGCTAGTGTCAATCACACTGCTAGGTCTTGGGCCCAGCAGTTGAGTGATTACCCATACACTCCCAGATCAGAAACAAGTGATTCTGAGATGTCCTATAACATGGAGAGACCAGTAGGTAGTTCAGGGTTGGCTTATCTAGAAAAGCCAGAAGGACCATACAAGACTCAACTGGAATACATCAGGACTAATCGTCTAGGTGCTCGCATCTATGAAGATGGCTTGAGAAGATCGGTGGTCCAGATTAAGAACCCCGATCAACCCCATGGATTAGACCACCCAGTAGTCAAGTTTGAGAATGGAGCATACCTAGGTAAAGAGGGGACTATATATGTAGTCACCACTCTTCCTGATAGAACTGATGAGTTTGGAAATGTGATTGCTGAGACCGACATGGGTGATATAGAGCAAGGGAACTTAGAGAAAGAGCCAAGAACCCCCCGTGGTAAATCTGTCTTGACCAGAATCATGACTCCAGAGTGGATTCCACAGGATAATAAAAGCATAGATCTGCTTTTAAACCGAGAAACCGATGAGGCTTTTTGGAGATATAAATCTGCTCAACCTCAGGAAGTGAGTGCCTGTTGGTGTAAATCAAGCCTTCACACTTGGCTTTGATTTGTACCTTGAAGACTCAACATAAGGCTTGAACAATTGGAACCTTGGAAGGCTAAAGTTTGAACCCTTGAAGGATACATTTGAACCATAGAAACCAATGCTTATTGGTTATTACCATTTACCTTATGTAAAAAGTCTATATGCCTTTATCAAACATGTAATCACACCTACTAGACTAGAGTCGTGAAAAAGTAGATGAATTAGTTGAGGGAATATCTCCCTAAGTCTAGTGGAGAGATTCAAGGGAGCTTTAATTTGAATTCAAATTCAAATACTTTCAAAACTCCTATAAAAGAGCTATGGAAAAAGTCGCGGATGTTCTTCACTCTTCCCGAGGCAATTCTGAGTCAATCACTGAGTGTGTGTGAGCTACACCATAACCTACACCTCTGAGTACCATTGAGCATCACATTACATGCCAATGGGAATGTACAATCATTAGATTTAATCAATATACATATATTCATAGTCTCTGTTTTCTCTGAGTGACTACCTCCAAGTCTGTCAACTTCCAAGAGGCATATCTCAAGATCTACTGAACCAAATTGGATGATTCAAAGTGCATTGGATTCAGCTCAAAGTCTACTATACACCTACAAAGTTTCAAAGCTATTGGATGTACCATCACAGAGAAATCTCAGTCGGGGTGCTCACTGGTCTGTGACTGTAAGTCTCCTAAAAAGTCGGGGGTTCACCTTAGGTTGCTAAATTGATTTCTCAGAGTGTGGTTTGTTATTTTCTCTCATTCCACTTGCAAATGAAAGCTTGTTAAGCTAATTGATTATGTCCAAAAGCAATTAGATCAATTTTAAGTGTGCTGGTCACACTGAGCATAACTCTGAGCAGGTGTCAATACCAATATAGCAAGTTTCTCAGGATTCTTGAAATCACAAGTAGTCTGTTTTGATCTAATCATTACTCAACTCATTTCCAAAGTACATATAGCATATTTTGGTGTCATTTGAAAGCTCAAGGAGTCTACTAAGCATATCTGGAGTCAAAGGAGGGCAGGTGCGAAGCAGGATTTGCAGCACCAGCTTGATCTTCTAAGTGTATCCAGCCATCACATCCAACAGTGGTATCAGAGCAAATAAGGTAATCATGGGTGATGGTTTCCCTTCCTTCATTGACAAATTGGATAGAAATAATTACTAGGCTTGGTCATTGAGAATGAAGACCTATCTACAAGGGAGAAGCTTGTATGGATACATATCAGGAGATGAGGAGTTGCCCTCATTCAAGACCAGAGGCCTACCTACAAAGGATGAACATGAGAGGCTAAATCAATGGTGTGCAAAAGATGCTTTGGCAAGGTCATATCTTCTAAACTCTATCTCTGATTTCCTTCTACCTCATGTAAGGAATTGTAAGACTTCCCAAGAGACTTGGGAAACCTTGTCAACATATTTTTCATCAAGCACAAGGGCCAGAAAGAATCAGCTATGGATTGAGTTTACAACTCTTAGGAAGCAATCAAAACAATGTGTCTCAAATTTTGTCACCAAAGTCAAAGACATTGCAGATCAACTTGCAAGTGTTGGAGAAGAAATTGAGGAAGAGCAAATAGTCAGACAAGTGATCAATGGACTAAAGGCAGATGACAAGTGGGAGAGCTTTACCACAGCAATGGACTTGTACATGGACATCCAAGCACCTGATCTAACAACTCTGATTGGACAACTCTTTACACATGAAGCAAAGATCACAAAGAATGGAGAGCAATCAAAAGGTAACAATCCCTCTGCCCTATATACTGATAAGAAGACTAAAGAAAAGGGTAAAAGCAAGAAGGTTGATGAAGAAGGCTCTACCTCCCAAGCAAACTATGCAGGGAAAGGTAGATCTTCTAGAGGTAGGGGCAGAGGAGGTAAGTCAGGTAGGGGGAGACCCTACAATCAATCTCCATGCAATATTTGTGGCTTGTCTAACCATACTACAGATGAATGCTACAAAAACTACAAGAACCAAAGAGGAAGAGGTCACCAAAGAGGAGGATACTCTCAAGGCAGAGGCAGATTCAATCAATCTCAAGGCTACCATGGCTACAACAATAATTACAACAATAGCTACAATCACAATGGCAATTATCAAGGTGGATACAGGAACAGAAAGGATTACAACAATTATGCAGAGGATCAAGATGATTCCTTGTTGATCATGAACATGACATCTAAATCAGGTATCAATGATGATCATTTGTTCTATATTGATTCAGGTTGCTCTAACCATGTAGCTGGAAATGTTGCCTTACTCTCTGATTTGGAAGAACCCAAAGGCAAGCACCAAGTGCAGACAGGTGATGACACTAAACATTCAGTTGTTAAAGTAGGCAATGTCAAAACAAGTGATGGTAATCAGAATTTACTAAGCAGAGTGTTGTATGTTCCAACAATCACCAAGAATCTGATGAGTGTAGGTCAGATTGTTGAAAAAGGTCTACAGGTCAGGTTCACTCAACATGGTGCATATGTGGAGGATCCAAGACATGGATTCAGAAGGATAGCCAAGGGAGAGAAATCAAGTAGATTGTTTACCTTTGAACTTGAAGATACTAAGAATATTGCTTTGTACAACTATAAGGACCAAACCCTATCAGAATTGGAGATTTGGCACAAGAGATTAGGTCACATTGGAGAGAGGACCATAAAACAAATGAGCAGGGATCAATGTGTGCTTGGGATACCTAATGTATCCAAGCAACACATGATATACAAGTGTGGGGCTTGTCAATTTGGTAAGTCACACAGATTGCCCTATACCAAGAAAGGTTTTATGCATGAAGATTATTTGGAATTGGTGCATACAGATGTTTGGGGACCTAGCAAGGAGCCATCCATATCTGGATCAAGGTACTATGTGTCCTTTATTGATGACTATAGCAGATGGACTGTCTTATACTTCATGAAACATAAGGATGAAGTATTTAATTGTTTCAAAAGGTATCTTGCATTAGTTGAGAATCAAACAGGTAGACATTTGAAGAGGCTAAGGTCAGATGGTGGTGGAGAATACTTCTCAAATGACTTTGAAGATTTCTTGCAGGAAAGAGGCATCAAGAGGGAGATTACTACAAGGTACTCACCTGAACAAAATGGGGTAGCTGAAAGGAGGAATAGACTCATTGTAGAGACAGCTAGGTCTATGCTTAATGAAAAAAAACTACCAAATTATCTTTGGGCAGAAAGTGTATCTACTGCCACATACTTAATCAACAGGTTGCCATCAAAGACACTTGATGGAATGACACCCTATGAGGCTTGGCATGGTAAGAGACCATCTCTTGATCATTGCAAAATCTTTGGGTGTGTTGCATATGTGCATATTCCCTCACAGGTAAGGGGAAAGCTAGACCCTAAGGCTGAAAAGTGTATCTTCATTGGTTATGATTTGAATCAGAAGGGATACAGGTTCTATAACCCCTCAAACAAAGGCTTCAAGGTAAGCAGAGATGTCATATTTGATGAAAATGATTCATGGTATGAGAATGAGTGCAGGAAAGTTAGCCTACCTTATGATATGGAAGAAGACTTTCCAAAGCTTATCAGGCAAGAACCAACTCAGAAAGAGGACACAAGTTCAGATGATGAAGACACCATCAACATTGAAGAATTCAAGGCTTGGAAATCCAAAGGGAAGATGAAGATGAAGCAACTAGAAGACAATCCAGAATCCTCAACTCAAGCTATGAGGAGATCTCAAAGAGAAAAAAAGAAACCTATTAGGTATGGGTATGATACTTCACTTGTAACCAAGCACTCTGTATATCTTGCAAAGGATATCTTGAATGAAGAACCAGGTACATTTGAAGAAGCAATTACTAAACCAGAATGGAAGGAAGCAATGGATGAAGAAATGGAGGCTCTCAAGGAGAGTGATACTTGGGACTTGGTACCCAAGAAGGACTCCATGAAGGTGATAGGATCCAGATGGATCTACAAACTCAAGAGAAACTCAGATGGTACAATAAACAGGTATAAAGCTAGGTTGGTAGCCAAGGGTTTTGCACAAACCCAAGGCATTGATTATGAGGAGACATTTTCTCCTGTGGCCAAGATGCCAACTATCAGAATTATGGTGAGTGTAGCTGCATCCAAGAATTGGAACATGTACCAATTGGATGTAAAGAATGCATTCTTGAATGGATGGATATCTGAAGAGGTCTACATGTCACAACCCCCTGGCTATGAGGATCCCAATAAGGTAAATCATGTTTGTAAATTGAAGAAGGCTCTGTATGGATTGAAGCAGGCACCTAGAGCATGGAATTACAGGTTGACAACCTATCTCCTAGATCAAGGATTTGTGATGAGTAAAGCAGATACTTCATTGTTTATAAAGAGGAACAATTCAGAGGTAATATACTTGTGTGTCTATGTTGATGACATCATTATTACAGGAAATGATGTTCAAGGAATTAGACACATCAAAGGACAAATGATGAAGGAATTCAAGATCAATGATCTTGGATTATTGAAGTACTTCCTAGGACTTGAATTAGTCTACACCAATTCAGGTATCTTCATTACTCAGAAGAAGTACATTCAGGACATGGTCAAGAAGTTTAATTTGCAGGAAGCTAAAGTCTCAAACATTCCTATGGAGGTCAACCACAAACTCAGTGCACATGAAGGAGAAGAACTCAAGGATATTACAGGTTATCAAAGTTTGGTAGGTAGTCTTAATTATGCTACCTTAACCAGGATTGATATATCATATGGTGTTAGTGTACTTAGCCAATTTATGCATAAACCAAGAGTACCACATTTGGAGGCAGCCAAGAAGATAGTAAAGTACCTAAAGGGAACACAAAATCATGGTTTATACTTTCCATATTCATCAGACATTGATATTAAGGTATACTCAGATGCAGATTGGGCAGGTTGCAAGGATGACAGGAGGAGTACATCTGGTTACATATGCTTTGCAGGTGATAAACCAATTTCTTGGTCATCCAAGAAACAACCCACAGTAGCTCTATCATCTACTGAGGCAGAGTACAGAGGGCTAGCCAATGCCACTCAAGAAGCCATATGGTTGAAGCTATTATATTCAGAATTGGGCCTATACACAAGGCCACCAATCATATTTGGTGATAACACAAGTTCTCTTCACCTAGCAGCTAATCCAATTTATCATGCTAGGACAAAACACATAGAGGTTCATTACCACTATGTGAGGGAGAAGTTACTTAGCAAAGAAATTCAATTATCATATGTGTCTACTAATATACAATGTGCAGATTTGCTTACTAAAGCTCTAGATGGAAGCAAGCTATGCAGGTTTAAATCCATGATTGGATTGCAGGAAATAATTGAAGACTAGAGATGAAGACTTGAGCCAAAGTGTTTGGCTTGAGGGGGAGCTGTTGGTGTAAATCAAGCCTTCACACTTGGCTTTGATTTGTACCTTGAAGACTCAACATAAGGCTTGAACAATTGGAACCTTGGAAGGCTAAAGTTTGAACCCTTGAAGGATACATTTGAACCATAGAAACCAATGCTTATTGGTTATTACCATTTACCTTATGTAAAAAGTCTATATGACTTTATCAAACATGTAATCACACCTACTAGACTAGAGTCGTGAAAAAGTAGATGAATTAGTTGAGGGAATATCTCCCTAAGTCTAGTGGAGAGATTCAAGGGAGCTTTAATTTGAATTCAAATTCAAATACTTTCAAAACTCCTATAAAAGAGCTATGGAAAAAGTCGCGGACGTTCTTCACTCTTCCCGAGGCAATTCTGAGTCAATCATTGAGTGTGTGTGAGCTACACCATAGCCTACACCTCTGAGTACCATTGAGCATCACATTACATGCCAATGGGAATGTACAATCATTAGATTTAATCAATATACATATATTCATAGTCTCTGTTTTCTCTGAGTGACTACCTCCAAGTCTGTCAACTTCCAAGAGGCATATCTCAAGATCTACTGAACCAAATTGGATGATTCAAAGTGCATTGGATTCAGCTCAAAGTCTACTATACACCTACAAAGTTTCAAAGCTATTGGATGTACCATCACAGAGAAATCTCAGTCGGGGTGCTCACTGGTCTGTGACTGTAAGTCTCCTAAAAAGTCGGGGGTTCACCTTAGGTTGCTAAATTGATTTCTCAGAGTGTGGTTTGTTATTTTCTCTCATTCCACTTGCAAATGAAAGCTTGTTAAGCTAATTGATTATGTCCAAAAGCAATTAGATCAATTTTAAGTGTGCTGGTCACACTGAGCATAACTCTGAGCAGGTGTCAATACCAATATAGCAAGTTTCTCAGGATTCTTGAAATCACAAGTAGTCTGTTTTGATCTAATCATTACTCAACTCATTTCCAAAGTACATATAGCATATTTTGGTGTCATTTGAAAGCTCAAGGAGTCTACTAAGCATATCTGGAGTCAAAGGAGGGCAGGTGTGAAGCAGGATTTGCAGCACCAGCTTGATCTTCTAAGTGTATCCAGCCATCACATCCAACATTGCCCTCACAATCTATGAGTTTAAAGACCCTGATAGCCCAGGCCAAGTAACCTACCTAGACAATGCATCAGAGAGAATCTTCATGGTCACTGAGCATGGCAGACATGCCTACACATGGAAGGGTGAATTTGTTTTTCCCCAACCAAGGTCTAATGTGTCCTTTGGTCACCAAGGAGCTGGGACCTCCCAAGCTCATGGAGCTCAAAGAGATAGAAGTAGAGACAAACCTGAGGTAAGTTTTGCCAACTCCCTGGGAAGAGAAAGAACAGGAACGGAAAGGAATAGAGTGGAACCTGAGAGACATAGAACCCCATGGAATCAAAGGAATGCTGACGATTTTCCTTTGCCAAGGCCGAGAGAACACACTAGGACCCTGCGACCAACTCAACTGGTGAAGTCCATGAAGAATTACTTTGATGGCACTAGAGACCCTTATGACCATGTGGCAGAATTTCGACAAGTATTGAAAGCTGAACAGGTAGAGGACCTATTCACACAATATAATGCTTTTGGTCTAACCCTTAGGAACACTGCCCTTACGTGGTTTCAACCACTAAACGAGAGGCATTTCAGAAACATAGACCAGCTCTTAGAGGCATTTATCATTGAGTTTTCTAAGAGTGGAATCAGGCACAACACTTCCTCACTAATTCATAGCTTCAAACAAACACCTCAAGAGACGGTCAGACTAGCTGGAAGAAGGTTTAGGAAATACCTAGAGAGATGCCCGGTGCCGGAGTTACCCACACCAGCCAAGCAAGTGGCCTTGTTCTTAGATGGATTGTTGAGCACCAAGCTCAGGTCATATGTGTATCTGAAGGACCCCAGAACGATAGAAGATTGCGTTCGCATGTGCATAGACATTGAGGACAATCTAGGTGAGGAATTAGAACTATCAAAAATCTATAAGGATTCTGATAGCTCTAGTAGCCTCACATCTGGTCAATCCACATCCATTGAGGAACTTGCAGAGAAGGTAGCTCAAAAACTAGGTGTCTCTAGCAAACAAATTCTGAGATTTGCCCCAGTTAAGCGGTGTTACACTTGTGGCGGTGACCATATGGCAAATGTATGTCCCATTATGGCCCAACCCTAGGCAAATCCTAGTAGCCAGTACTGCACCATAGAGCGCAGGTACACCAACCACACTGCACAAGATTGCCCATATAACAAACAAACTGTTAGGCAAAATTACCCTCAGCCATATCCACAACAGGGTAGATACCAGAATCAGTACCCACCACAACAATACAACCGACCACAACAAACTTATCAGCCACCTTATCAAGGGAAGCAGAGACCTCAACCAGTCCTAGTACAGCAACCCCCTGCTCCAACCAATGTGATCCCAGTGAAATATGCATCTGCTGAAGAAAATCCGAACAGAGCCATAGTCCCAATCACCCCATTGCTATCAGACAGTGATCCAAGTGACCATAGTTTTGACTCCACACATATTGATAGCCCACAGGCTTACTACATGCAGTCACCCGAGCATAACGAGTCATACTATTATGAGGACCCAAGTGAAAATAGTGGGGAGCCTGAGTATGCTAATGTCATGTACACAAACCCCAACTCTAGACCTCAACCTAGGTAGGTACAACCCCCATTTCCTAGAGGACCATGCTTCAGATGTCAGGGAGATCACCTTATACGTGATTGCCCACTGCCTGCCCCTACACAACCTCAACCAATAACAATTCAGGGTTTCTGTCAAGACTGCGGAAAAGAGCATCTCCTACGAGATTGCCCAAAGAACCCTAATAACATGCCTAAAATCACTCCTATCAATGTTGTTGGGTTAGTTGTAGACTCCACAGGGAGTGTGACTTCCACTGCACCTGTGCAAGTGATCACAAGAGCCCAAGCACTACAACAAAACCAAGGTGTTGGTCAGGAAAAGAGCGCCGAGGTGAGTGAAACAGAGAGCATAACCAAAAAGAGGACTAGAGCCTGGAAGGATAGTCGTGAAAGAATGAAAAGGCAATGGGCAAAAAAGATGAGCGAACTTGAAGAAAGCTTGAGAGAAACCAAAGCAAAGATAAGTGAACTCGCATCTCAAAACCACTCTCACACCAACCCTCCACCACCTCTCCCTTTACCTGCCAATCCACCTTCTTCCATTCCCCAACCTTTCAATACACCACCCTTAACCCACCCACCACCCAGAGTAGGATCCGTCCTAGCCGATCCCACTCCCGAGGACCTAAACATGATGCTTAGAGCATATCAGGCCAGAATCCAAGAAGGGCCAAACGTAACTGATCATGAAAAGTGTTACCCTAGAGCAGAACTAGAGCTAGAACGAACCAAAATTTGTGCTAAGATGGTGGAATTGGCTCAGACTATGTTTGAAGCCAGTCGCCTCTTTAACATCTCTAGTTCAGCTAAGACGCAGTTACACTTTGATGGACTACTAGAACAAATAGAGAGGCTAATTGCACAATCAGAAAAGGAACCCGCCTCTCAAAATAAGGGCAAGGCAAGTGAGAACGTGAGCCTACCTCCCCAGAAAGCCTACGTGCCTAACTCTACGGAGCCAGACACATCATCTTCTATGAATCGGTTCACACCAGAATTCCTACGAGAGATTCAAGAAGACAAATGGGCTAAAGAAAGTGAAGTCCCTCCTCCCATTGAACTTGTGGATGATGCACACGAGCAATTCCCACAGGACATCCCATCCATTTATGAGGAGCATGAGAGCATCCACTCTCAAGAGAGATTAGACTTTGAGTCTAATTCTCTACAAAAATTACCACATTTCATAGGCCCATGGGAAACCAAGTCTACTTGTCTGAGAGCGCCCACAGTCATGATAAGAAATGAAGATTCTATCATACCTAGGAATACAGAGGTAGTAAAGAACACTAAAGTGCAATGCAATCTCACTTTAGAAGAGCTACTCAAAGTTAAGCCAGAAGTGTGGAAACATGTAGCCAAACAAGTGCCAGACATAGCAAAATCGCGCTCCCAAGTAGGATCTCATAGAACAGTGCCTGAAATACCATTGGATAAGATAGGAGACATGAGCGAAGGAGAAGAAGGAAATACCTATCTCCCAGTTACTCATCAGGGTTACACAACCAAGGCGATTTTGGACTCAGGTGCAAGAGTTGCAATTGCTACAACTTCCCTTTGGAAGCAATGGGGCAAGCCGGCACTCCGACCAACGAGAATGAAATTGCAGATGGCTGATGGTCATATTGAAAGGTCCTTAGGATTGCTAGAAGGAATAACTCTCACTACATGTGGGGTTGAGTTTGAACATACTTTTGCTATATGCGACTTTAGCAAAAACCAAGCCTACGAGATGATTTTGGGAAGGCCATTTATGCGGCAATTGCAAGTAGTCCAGGATTGGGGAACCAATTCCTTGTATTTGCAACATCTAGGTGTTACAACCAAAGTCAATCTTAAGGATTACTCTCATAGAGACGTACCACCTATTCAATGGAATCCCATCCATAGAGCCAAAGATGAGACTGAGTCTGTGCATTCCATAGGATCCGGATCCTCGTGGATGCATGAAGACACCCACTTATGGATGTGCAAAGTGGCAGTAGAAGAAGAGAAAAGAGAAAAAGCCAGAGAAATAGGTGCAAATGAAACACATAGACCCATTCAAGACCCAGCCTATGCACCTGTAGTATTTCCTGATGAAGAATTTGAACCCCATGGCTGGGCAGAAATCCTAGCAACAATGGATGTAGCCATCAATGAAGAGCAGTGGACACCTCACTGTGATGAGGATGGCTATGAAATTTCATTCTTTTCAATAGAGCCAATCATGGGAGATGCAGTTTTAGAAGAATGCGAACCTATCCTTGATGCAATTGAGGATGCGAGTGACTCCGATCTAGAGTCAATCATCATGGACCCACCTTTTGCATCAGATGAAGAATACTTCTATGAAGTAGAATTTCAACCCCAGAAACACGGAGAGCTTACAAATGAGGTGAGGTTAGCCACACAAGTAGCTACTAAAAGCGGAGGAAAGAAAAGAAAGAAGAAGGAAGTCACTCTGGAGGCAGAAGAATCCTTGTTTGAGGTCCCTGAAAACTTTAAAAAATATGAGATAGACGATAGGAGGGTCATGATAAGAATGCCTAAATGTGAGGCACAAGCAGGAGAAGCCTATGATAGCAAGGAAACTACCAAGAAAATAGTGGTCGCCATCGAGGGAGGAGAAGAAAGATGCACATACATAGGTCATGACCTGACAGAAGAGGAAGAACAAGAGCTGATAGCCTTGCTAAGAGAATACCGAGATGTATTTGCTTGGAGTTATAAGGACTTGAAGGGGGTTGATCCAGACATATGCTCACACACTATCCCCATGACCTCAGATGCCAAACCCTCTAAGCAAAAGCCATATACATATAATGATAATTATGCTGCCAAGATCAAAGAGGAGATAGATCGACTAATTGAAGCTGGATTTATCTATGAAATTGAGCACACTGAGTGGGTATCCCCCATTGTAGTGGTGCCCAAGAAAAACGGAAAGCTGCGTGTGTGCATTAACTTGAAGAAGGTTAATGCAGCCACAATTCGAGATAACTATCCGCTTCCTATCACAGAGCATCTCTTAGAAAGAGTAGCAGGCAAAGAAGTGTACAGCTTCCTCGATGGATTTTCGGGCTACAATCAAGTAGCCATAGCTCTAGAAGATCAGCATAAGACGACTTTTGCCACGGAGTGGGGCATATTTGCCTTTCGGGTAATGCCATTCGGGCTTACCAATGCACCGGCTACCTTTCAAAGATTAATGTGTCACGTGTTTAAAGAGTTCTTGAGGAAGAATTTGGAAGTCTATGTTGATGATCTTTGCGCTCATTCCAACATTAGACAGACCCATATACCCGAACTCAGACAGATCTTTGATAAATGCAGAGAATATCAAGTCTGCCTGAACCTAGAAAAGTGTGTTTTCATGGTCAGGCAAGGCAAAATTCTAGGGCACATAGTGTCTAAGAACTGCATATCCACTGACGAAGAGAAAGTGAGAGCCATCGCAGAACTACCTAGGCCAAAGAACGTCAAGGAAGTACAGGCTTTCATGGGACATTGTGGTTACTACCGTTGGTTCATCCACATGTATGCTGTCATCGCAAAGCCCATGTACGGACTTCTAACTAACTTTGAGTGGACTGAGGAATGTGACAATTCCTTCCAGGAGCTTAAACGAAGATTATGTTCAGCACCAATCTTGACCACACCAGATTGGAGCAAGCCATTCCATGTTCATGTGGATGCCTCCAATTATGCTATTGGATGTGTACTTGCACAACCTACGGGTGAAGGGAACATGGATCTCCCTATTGCCTATGCCAGTAGACAATTGAATGCAGCTGAACGAAATTACACCACTACTGAGAGAGAAGGCTTAGGCATGGTATATGCAGTTAAGAAATTTAGACATTATTTGCTTGCAAATAAGTTCAAATTTTTTACTGATCACCAAGCTCTACTGTACCTGGTAAACAAGCCATGTAATACAGGCAGATTAGTAAGATGGTTTCTCTTACTAATGGAGTATGACTTTGAGGTAGTAGTGAGAAAAGGCAGAACTCACCTAAGAGCAGATCATCTCTCAAGGCTCACATCAGGAGAAGCCCCACAAGGAGTGTCAGATGACTTACCTGATGCTTACTTGTTTAACTTGGAAGTGGTACCGTAGTGGGCTAAGCCATTAGTGCCAGTGTTAACCTACGGGCCTAACCACTCAGTAATGGCCACACAGGATAGAGAGGTAGTAAAAGCCCAAAAGTATCACATCATGGCAGGAAGTATGTACAAGCACACGGATCAAGGGATCTTGGCTTGTTGTGTGGAAGAGGACGAGCACGCGAAGTGGTTGCAATTAGCACATGTAGGTGCATTAGAGCAACACTACTCAAAACAACAAACCCTGCAAACATTGAGGAGACTTGGAGTGTACTCGCCAACTATGGAAGCAGACATCCATAGAATGTGCAAGGAATGCCCAATTTGTCGCACTAAGCCACCAGTGGAACATGCCACCCTTTATCGCGTGTCTCTAGTGCCAGATTGGAGCGAGCCACTAGTGGTGTTTCTGAGGACGAAAACATACCCTCAAGATATGACCCTGACGAGACAAAGAAGTCTAGAACAAGAGGCCCTAGATTACTCACTCATTGGTGATAATCTATACAAGCGCGGAAAAGATGGTTACCTGAGATTATGTGTTCATGAGAATGAATATCTAAAGATCTTGGAAACTGCTCACCAGGGTGTAGCAGGAGGACACTTTGGTCCAGATAGGGTGATCAAAGCAATCCTATTTGCAGGATTTTGGTGGCCCACCCTTCACATGGATGCACATACCTATGTGAAGAGGTGTGAGATTTGTCAGCGAACCCAATATCCTATACGCAAAGATGAGATGCCACTGAAGCCCATGATGGGCGAACGTGCATTCTCTAAGTGGGGAATAGACTTTGTAGGTCCTATCAATCCCCCAGCTAAGGGTTCCCATGCTGAGTATATCATCGTTGCCACGGACTATCTAACCAAGTGGGTAGAGGTAAAAGCCACAACGAAGAACGATGCTCAGACAACTGCTAAATTCTTGTTTGAGAATGTATTCACAAGATACGGGCTACCTATAGAGCTAGTTAGTGATAGAGGCACTCACTTCTTGAATGAAGTTATTGAAAATCTGCTCCAGGAATTCTTGGTAGTGCATAAGAAGTCTGCCCCCTATCACCCTCAAGCCAATGGGCAAGCCGAAAGCACCAATAAGATCCTATGCAATGTATTGACAAAATTAGTGAACAATAAACGCTCTGATTGGGACAAACAACTACACCATGCCATTTGGGCATACCGAGTCGCCTACAAAACGGTACTCCAAGCCACCCCCTTTCAGATGGTATTTGGCCAAAACGCAGTGCTACCGTTGGACTTCTTAATACCTACATTGAAAGTAGCACAAGAGCACGAATGGACGGGTCATGAACTCTCCTCTAGGCTTTTTGACCTTGAACGATTAGGAGAAACAAGACTGAGAGCACCTGCAGGGATATATGCAGCTAAGAAGAGACAGAAGGCATACTTTGATGCCCATGTGAAGGATAAGGGCTTGAAAGCAGGAGATCTAGTTTTAGTCTACACATTGAAACAACACGCAAGGAAGCTAGAAAAGAGGGGCTACGGACCTATGATCATCAATAGGATCTCCACGAGTGGAGCAGTACAACTAGCCACTTTAGAGGGTGATGTTCTCCCAAACTATATTAGCGGATGCAGAGTCAAGTTGTATCAGGAACCCCTCACGGAGGAAATGCTAAGCCGACTCAATACTGCTAAGCAACGTAAAGAGGAGGAAAAACGAATTCGAGAAGAAGCACAGGCAGAGGCCTTAGAGCGCATCAGACGAATGAAGTTGAGGAGACAAGGGAGGGATCAGCCTATGATTGACACTCAAGAGTCTCCAAGCTATCACATGGCCATGTGTGAGGCTTCAGGTGAACGTACCCATAAGATAGTGGATCGACGACCTTTTGTGACCCTAGAAATAGGACAAAGAGACAGCACAACAAGCGTGAGAGCTTTAATTGATTCAGGAGCAGCCACAAGTGCAGTTCGGCTTTCTTATTGCCAGCAGCTGCAATTGGAGGTAAAACCCCTAGAAGCATATCTGATAGGATTAGGAGGTGTTGAAACCCCTTGCATGGGAGAGGTGGATCTTCCCCTCTACATACAAGAGGTCCTCATGCCAGCAAAAGTGCTAGTGTGTGAAGACGAGGATCTGACCGAACCTCTGGTCCTGGGCCAAGACTGGATCTACGATCACGCAGTCAACCTCAACCTAAGAAGTGGACTTCTTCAGGCCTGGGTAGGCCAAAGCCGTCTCACGATTGAATTAGAAAATCAAGCACTCAAACCAATAGAACAGGCACCAACTCCTGGTCCCTCCAGGAATCCACATGAAGATAACAATATTGTTCTTGTCCAAACTTCTATGGTGCAGAGGATTGTCAATCTTACTGAAGGTACAGGAGCCAATAAGGAGTTCCCAACTGATCTAAAGAAGATTCTAAACGGGCAGACCGAACATCACTCGACACGAAGGAGGCCGCTGATCAAGAGGCAGGAGCGCCAACCCGTGCAACACGGAGCACCTCGTGGTGCGAAGCAGATCTGGATACGCAAGGATGGAAAACCCACAACTCTAATAGAAGACTCTCGAGGAGACAACAAACAAGCCACACCATCACGGACACAAGTGAAGGAGTATCCTAGGAAACCTCCTAGGCACACCACATCTATTTGGGTCCCTAAGCGGTCAAGGGAGGCTAGCCCCAATACTAGACACATATGGGTGCCCAAGGCCTGTTTACGAGCACAAATAGCTCCAACTCTAGTTACTGGCTACCATCCGATATTGGCTTCCACGCCTCCACTCCATGCCAGATGTAGCTGCACAGATGCTACTCAAGATATTTGATATGATGCAGGTTGTGCTCAAAACCTTCCGCAACGTATGTAACATTCAGCCTCCGATTCTTGGCTTCATCAATGGTAATTATGACCTCCTGTATGATATGAGCACAACCCCAAGCATACGAGTTGCTTATGCATGGCACACACGCATCAGATATCTCCCTGCCTGCTATAAGCAAACTTTCGACGACATGTTCACCACGGGATTTTGGGAAGCACATTCAGAGGTATTTGCACCACGACCAACCCACCTGCTGCAACTATTTGCATGCGAGCAAACAATGCATTCAGAGCTCTACACTACGCCACAACCTAACATGCCTGGAGCCGTGAATTGGGATGCCCTCCAGAGCAATTTGGTCTGGGGACTACGTATAAAAGAACAAGAATTGGCAACCGACCTCCTGCAGAAGTACATCGATCAAACAGTGGAGCAGAGGTCTGTCAGAGGCGACAGACCCTAGGGGGGGGAGAGTGTTGATAGTATACGGGAAGAAGCAAGTACGGACACACATGCAGATCTAGCACTAAGGCAACCCTTCATTTTTTTCAAAACCCTTACATCATTTTAAAGTGATTCTCATCACTAAAAACCCCTGTAAATACCATTTTCACCTGTTTGTAGCTCCATTTTGTACAAGCCGAGGAGTCCTCAAGCTTGAGGAGCCTTAGAAGTAGTTGCTTGCCAATTTTCATATTTTTTAGATCTCGTTTGAGCCCTCAAATAAACCCTGGAACCTAATTTTTAACTAGGCCGGACACTAGGTCTGGACAGGGCCAAAGCTAGTAAAAAACTATAAATAGAGCTAGAGAGCTCATTTTTAGAGAGCTTCTTGTAGTTTTGAGCTTGTATGAGAACTTTGTTGCAATAGAAGTGATTCCATTGTCTTACTCTCTTTGTTCTTGCCGTGTGTGCGCGTGTGTGTGTACGTGTGTGCATGTTAGTGTGCTTCTCACTCACACATTTGTGCCTTCACTTGCTCGAGGTCTTCATACCATCCTCATGTCTTCCCGGATTGACATTAAAGGAGGTGCTACTCATCACTGAGCTACACCTCGGATGGCCTCAGTCGCCTATTTAAGCATCACTCGGATGCTAGCAATCTCAATGGTCTTTCCCTACCTCTTGATCACGGCCAAATGATTGCGAGACTCTTTGCCGATGACATGAATGCCTTTGTTCTTAACGATATCAATTGCATTGAGGTGTTTTGGAGTTGCCTCAACACCTCTTGTGTGGCATCAGGTTCAAAAATCAACCATGCTAAAACTTCTTTCAAAGCAATCCATGGGCCTCCACCCCAACTGTTGATTGATCAAGGGTGTCAGGTTATCCCTAGTGGTCAAGTCTTCCATCTCCTCGGTATCTCGATGGGCTTCAACATCTCAATGGATCAATGGTGGAACTAGGTGCTATCCAAACTGAATAGCAAACTAAATCATTGGAAAGGTATGCAACCTAACTTGGCAGGGAGTGCTATGGTTGTCAACACATTTATGCTTTCTACGACTGTTTATTTTATCTCGTGTTGGAGACCTAAGGAGAAAGAATTGGCCAAAGTGGAAAGAATCTATAGAAACTTCCTATGGAGTGGGGACCCCAATAGGAGGGGGATTCCCAAAATCAAATGGGAAACTTGTATTAGCTCGAAAGACTCATGGGGCTTGGGTATCTTGGATATCGCTGGGTTGGCTGACAAGGTGGCGAGAAAGTGGTTTATCAAGGCTTGGAGCAATAGTGAATCCTCTTGGGCTAAATTGATCTTTAGAAACTTGAAAGACCTTATCTTAGTTGGTCTTTCCAGTTGGAAGGACATTGGGATCCTCACGCTTTTGTTCTTCCCCCACCTGGTGTCCCCTAAAGGCTCTAGCCTTGTGTGTTCCTTATGGAAGAGTTGGAACAAAGCCAAACAATTCATCAGAATCAGTGATGAGTGGAAGTGGGCAGTTGGGATAAGACAAAATGACTCTATCTGGTTCCCGATCATCGACATAAGGGGGTCTTGGAACCTCCAAATTGCTAAGCGGCTATGGAACAAGGGGTTCAAACAGTGGAAGTAGCTCTGGAAACAAGAGACTGGCCAGTGGATCAGGTTTGAAGACTTAGACCCAAGACATAGAGTTTCCCTCGAGGAATGGACTCTTCTCCAAATTAGGTGTTTAGCATGGGACCACTCAATTACCCGCCTACTCTATGGACAGGATCTTCTGTGCCTGGAGGGCCTCAAATGGAGCAATGGTAAGAAACTATCCGGAATTCCCAACTTCAAAGAAAACTTAGTTGGTCATCACACTCTTAACAAGGTGTGGTGCCTTTCTTGGACCAAAAACCCAAATGGGTCCCGCATGAGGGAGATGATAGATTTGTACACCTCATTTGTAATGCCCCTTAGCTTACCGAACTTGTCCCCTGCATTGTGGGATTTGGGGAGTCTCATGGGCACTAGTCCCATTCACGTGTAACTTTTTTTCTTTATTTTAATTAAAGTCTTGGAGAATAGGCCAACGTCGAACTTCCTTAAAAAAAAAAACATGAGGTTCATCATATGTGATTCCTGCAATGAGTATGCGTTACCTACAAGCTGCATATAAATCTTGCTTGCTATCCGCTCTACCACATTAATGTCAATTTCAAGTAGGCAAGATGAGATCAAGCTTTTTACGAGCAAGTATTATGCGTCTTGTACAGCTAGAGGAATGCTCTCAGCTAGAGGAATGCTCTCAGATGCCTCATTTCATGTCCTTTTCATGCCATTGGATGTTCTAAAGGTCAACATGCAGGTGCACCCAGGAACGTATCATACTGTGTGTTACGAGGGTTGCTTTTTCTTTGGAGAGAGCACAAATTATCAGGGCTTTGGTAAGGTTGGAGTGGCAAGCTTTATGGTTATGGTGCTCAAGGAGCATGCAAAATTGGGTTTTATGGGTACTTCAAAAAGATATATTATATGCAATCAACCTTGATAATGTCAAACAATACAAGTGTAAGCCACCGGATTGGCAATTGTAAATCTTTTTCTTTTCATATTCCGCACGAACCGAAAGATCGTTGCGTAGAATTTTAACTACTTATACATCAATGAAAGGTCGCTCCGGTGACGATCACAGTAGGATCACCAGATTGTCTGTCTGGGCGATTGTATTCTGTGAAGTTTGCCATAGTGCAGTATTGGGAAATCTGCGTCGTATTGTGTTTTGTCTTTGTTTGGTTAAGTTAATTTGTGATTGATACAATTTCAGTAAGTTAAGGATCATCAGTTTGTATTACGGTAATACATAACTCTGACGCTGCGGACTGATAGAGTATTAACCTGCGTAGGATTAGTAATTTGGCGTAAGAATTAATGACAGTTCGAGTAGTAAACTATAATAACCAGAGTCTTGAATGTCGATGTGTTGCTATATGACTAAGTTAGTTGGGAAAATCAAGTATAGGGCCTCTGATTAACATACCCCTTCCACTCCCAAGAACCCGAAAAGAGCTTAAACGCGCCTGTGACGGCAACGCGCGTTTAACAGTAGTGCCATCTGTGGGAATGTGGCACCAGAGTGTTGCAAATTAGTTGTGGGAAGGTGGCAACAGAGTGTTGCAAATTGACTGCGAGAAGTGGCCATAGATTGTGAATCAATAGTAAGGTGGAGTAGTACGCAAGTGTTGTAAAGGTGATATATGCCAGTTACTCGGTCCGGCGAGTCGTATCCGAAGTATAGGCGAGACCGACAGCCTTGGGCAGTACCGAATTTGTTAAGGACACCCTTAGGAGGCAGAAGCACAGAGCGGTTAGACCCGATCGTCGAAGAAGCGAAGCACGTTAGTAGTGATTCCGGTAGCATTCCGGTGGAACATACTGCAATTCCGGTAGATTCCGGTGTAATTTCGGCACAGTCTGCAGAAGATATAGTAACTTTGGAGTCTACAAGGATGCAATGCGTAGTTGACCCGATACCGTATGGTCAAGATTCGAACCCGTCTGAGTATAGAACTGTCTTGCTCAGAGAGGTCATTGAAGGTGAAAGAATACCCTTGATTGGGGAAAGTTCCACTAATTCCGGTGGCAGTTCGGTCCCGGTTGCAGAAAATTTACAGCTCTCCGGTGACAGTGTGATACTTCCTGGTGAATCTTCATTCAGGACACCACTGTTCGGGGTAAGCTTGCCTACGTTTGATACCACAGAAGAAGATAGGCTATTCGAATTGGAAATCCGTAAAAGGCTTGAAGCTATTTTCAAATCGTAAGGTGAGCAATCTGATCATACAGAATCCGAAGGACCGGAAACACCTCCTCAGAACTCAGGAGATAGTAACAGTACTACCATTAGCACCATGAGTGGACAACAACAACAACAACAACAACAACAACAACAACAACAACAACAACAACAACAACAGTAGCAACAACCACTTCCACCCTGACCGGTTCCAACAGGAGTAACATACACTAAGTTTGGTGGATTTCCAGGTGATGACCCTGATGCCCATGTACGTACCTTTGAGATAAGTTATGTAGTGCTAAACCATCCACCCGATCCGGCGTACAAGGCCATCGTATTCCAGTCTACATTGGTCAATGAAGCAGCCAAGTGGTTAACAGAGTATGATATCAACCATTTCGGCACCTATGAAGCGGTAAGGGATGTGTTTTTACAGAGATTTTGGCTGAAGAAGAACCCTGCCAAAATTTTCGATTACTTGCAGAACAATAGACAGAAGCTGCACCAAACAGTGCAGGAATATGCCACATTATTTAGAACTCATTTAACACAATTGCCTCCGGCACATGCTAATTTACCGGATGATGTCATAACTCAGTGGTTCATTAATGGTTTGACCCCACAACTTAAACAAATCATGATCATTCGCTGTGTGGGAGCTATGACACTGGATGCAGTTATAGCGATGGCCCTGCAACTAGAGCATAAGGTTGGGGGATTCACCGAAGACTTAGAGTGGCTGAAAACCAGTAGAAACATTGCAGAAGATCCAACTAAACAGATGTACTACACTAAGTGCAAAAATTTTGGGCATACCAGTGCTACCTGTGCCCTTAATCAGCTGTATTGCGCCATCTGCAATACCATTGGACATTCCACCAAAAATTGTGCGTATAACGCCAAAGTACAGGGACCAACAACTGTAAATGCCATTATCCAAGAACCAGGGCAGCCGGCCACCCATTATGTACCACCTCAGATGAGAAACAATCAGCCGCAAGGATACAGGAATTATCGAGGACAACGGAATACAAATTACAATACAAATCGTTGGCAGACAGGAACATCATAGGAAGGTACTTCCTTGCCACCACCTCGATGTCATTTTTGTGGTGAGCTTGGTCACATCCGAAGATTCTACAAGGATGCAGCCGAATATGATCAAAGAAAGAAAGAGCGTCAGAATCCAATGACCAATATGGTCTATATCTCACCAGTGGAAACTTAGGCAGCAATGATTCAAACAAGATCTGGTAAGCAGTTACAACCAACAACGGAGGTATTTGAACCTGGCATCCATGAACAACAGAGAATGTATAACAAGGCTAGCCAATGGACCACCAAAGAGTTTACGTTGTTCCCTGATCCAGTTCCGGTGACACATATTCCCCTATCCCAGGCAGGGACGCTTGAACAAGATTCTACCTCAGTAATAGGCGCGACATCATCAGAATCAGTGAAGAATACAAATCAAGGAGATCAGGTATGGGATATCCTCTCTAAGGCCTCAATTACACTTCCATTAGGATAGCTACTTGCTTTAATACCAGGAGTTAGGCAGCAATTCCAGCAACAACTTAGTCCTGGATCTCCCAGTACTCCGACAACTGCCACAATCCAACCAGAAGCTGACTCTACGGTGGATCATGCGGTCCCCTTAATTACGGTATGGCACAAGAATCACAAAATTACTCAAGTCTTAATTGATGGTGGTTCGGGTATAAACATAGCAACTGCAGCCCTTTGTAAAAAGTTAGGGTGGACGCAAATCGAGCCTATTCAATTTTTTGTCAGAATGGCAGATCAATCCCGAGTTCATCCGGTGGGACTCGTAAGGAATATCTCGATCACTTTGCAAGGCATCACATTCAAAATGACTTTTGTAGTATTAGAACTACCAGAATCTATTTTCTCGATTATAATCTTCTTTTCGGTCGACCATGGTTAAAATAGGCTAAGGTTATATAGGATTGGTCAACACAAGAACTAACTTTTAAAGATAATCACTGTAAATATGTTGTCAAACTTGATGCCATTGAGCCCTGTGAACTCCATGCCATGCCATATGTAGCAGAACCGGTCCACATGTTGGATGGATTATCTGATGATGAAGAAGAAGCGTTTCTGAAGAACAATGAAGATCTGATTTCCTTAGGTACTGTAGATTTGCAATCTGTTGTAGATAACTGGAGTCTGACAGCCTGTACGGTGGTGCCTGTGACCAAAGAAGTGGAGACAGAAGATACTGTTGCTATGGATGAAGCCGCTCTACAACAACTTTTACAGTCAGCTGACGATCCAGGGAAACCTCGTCAATTCTATGTTCCCGAAGATCAGTTAATCACCTATAATTTGGGAGATGAAGTAAATCCCCGACCTGTCAAGATAAAGGAAGGATTATCTGAGGCATTTCAAGCAGATTTGATCCAGCTTCTTCGTGAGTTCTCTGATGTTTTTGCATGGGATTACCGTGATATGAAAGGTCTGGACCCTCGCATCTATCAACATCGGGTCGTACTTAAACCAGAAGCAAAACCAATTAAACAACCCAGCTACCGGATGAACCCTAACTATGCAGCACATGTTAAGGTAGAGCTTGAAGGTTACTAGGGGTCGGATTCATCGTACCAATAGAACACGCTGAATGGATATCTCCGATTGTTATTGTTCCTAAGAAAAATAAGCAGCTCCGAATTTGTGTGGATTACCGAAAATTGAATGCGGCCACGGTGCCTGATCCGTTTCCTCTTCCTTTTCTTGATACAATGCTTGACAGAGTGGCCGGACACGAGATGTACTCCTTTTTGGACGGTTACAGTGGTTATAACCAGGTCAGAATGGCTGAACAAGACATACCAAAAACAACTTTCATTACCAACTGGGGTGTTTTTGCTTGTACAGTCATGTGGTTTGGATTAAGAAATGCTCCTAGCACTTTTCAACGTTGTATGCGGGAAATCTTTTCACCCTATCTCACTTCTTTTATGCAAGTATATCTAGATGACTTCTCTTTATTCGGTCAGATGGTAGCACACTTGTATCATTTACGCTGTTGTTTTGAGAAATGCCATGAATACCGACTCTGCCTGAACCCGACCAAATCTGTCTTTGCGATTTCTTGTGGTAAACTCCTTGGCCACATTGTATCTGCACAGGGCATACAAGTTGATCCAGACAAAGTTGAAGCCGTGTTAGAAGCACCTGTGCCTACTACGCCGAAAGAAGTGATGCGCTTCTTGGGTCAAGTCAGGTGGCATGGTCGACATTTATGGTGGTTAGCTCATCTCGCTACACCCCTTAATCGACTCATGACTAGTACTTCACGACAGTTTGACTGGACTCCAGAATATCAAACTGCATTTGTTCGTCTAAAAGGATTATTAATGCAGGTTCCAATTTTACAACCTCCTGATTGGGAACACCCATTTCATGTTTTTGTAGATGCATCAGATATAGCCATTCGAAGTGTTTTAATGCAACAAACTGATAAGTGGTTTCGACCTGTCTATTATGCAAGTCAACGGCTTGCTACTGCTGAAAGGAATTATTCAGTGACTGAAAGAGAATGTCTTGGTTTGGTGTATTTTGTAAAGAAATTCCAGCATTATTTGCTAGGCTAAAAATTCATCTTTCATGTAGACCATGCTGCGCTGGTGTATCTGGTCCGGCACGAGCATTTAGGTGGTCGCTTGACACGATGGGTTCTATTGTTACAAGAGTTCGATTATGAAGTGATTCATCATCCCGGTACTGCACATGCATTAGCAGATTTTCTCTCTCGATTAGATTCCGGTGAAGCTCCGGTCGGTGTTGATGATACGACACCAGCAATTTACATTACTAAACCGACTAGTGATGAATCTGCAGAACCTCCTGTGACACCTACCTACTATGATCAGTTATTAACCTTTCTTACTGATGGATGTCTTCCTCCTCAAAATTCTCCTGCAATGCATCGGAAAATTGCAGTTTACAGTCGCAAATTTCGGTTGATTTCCGGACAGTTGTACTACATGGATCATACTGGTGCATTGCTTCGTTGTATTCCACCACATGAAGTAAACTCGGTTATTGCTATGGCACACTCGATACCCTCCGGTGGACATTTTGCAGTAGATTTAACGCAATGAAAAATTCTGCAAAGTGGGCTCTGGTGGCCTACTATGTACAAAGATCTATCTCAATGCAGGCAGTAGTGTGACAATTGTCAGCGAACTGGACAGCCTTTACAATGCCACTTCTTCCCTCTACAACCTGTATTACCTTTGGAACCTTTTCAGAAATGGGGTCTTGATTTTATTGGACCAATTACACCTCCAGCAATCCTTAGCAACAATCGCTACATTCTGACATGTTCCGATTATGCTACCCGGTGGGCAGAAGCTTGGGCTTTACGGTCCGCTACAGCTATTTCGGTAGCAAAATGTCTGATGAAGGACGTATTCCCACGATATGGATTACCTTTGGAACTTGTAACATATCAAGGAACGCACTTTTCTAACAGTTTAATTCGAGTGTTAATGCATACTTTTCAAATTCTGCATAAATTCAGTTCACCGTATTATCCTCGTGCTAATGGCTTAGCTGAAAGTACCAACAAGACCTTGTTGACTATGCTTCGAAAATTGATTGTAGAATCACCAGAAAGATGGGATTAGTTACTACCTGCAGTATTATGGGCATACCGGACTACCTACAAAGTTGCAACTGGACTAACTCCTTTCAAGCTTGCTTATGGGTTGGAAGCAATCGCTCCAATGGAAGTTGTAGTGCCCAGTTTACGCGTGGCCATAACTCAGAAGTTGCTACCCAAAGAGTCTTTGCCATTTCGGTTGGACACACTCAGGGAACTGGATGAGCATCGCTGGGAAAGTTTTCTGACTCTTCAAGAAGTGCAGTTGCGGCAAGCTCGTGCTCATGATCGGTATCTCAAAACTCCAGTTTTTACGGTAGGGCAGCTTGTGCTGTTTTATAATGCAAAATCAAACCGTTCTGCTGGAAAATTCAAGTTATGGTGGTTTGGTCCTTACCGAATTAGTGAACAAGTAGGCCCAACTACTTTTTGGTTGACTACATTGACCAGAGTTCCTCTTCCTAAAGTGATCAATGGTTCAAAGTTGGGGCCGTATCATCAAGCACCTGATTCTCGCTGACGTGTTCTCCGATTTTTCGTGTGTTATTTACTTTCTTTTTATTTTTGTGTGTTAATTTAATAAGCCTGTAAATATCCTCGTTTTGATATCTAATTATGATCAACATCCGCCCTGCATTATCGATTCTGCACATGCATGCACGCCATAGTTATGAAGGTTATCATCTCAACACCACACGATGATTAGCATTTTCAATCGCCTCCCGTTGCCAAGTTTCTACTTAATCTTCTTCTTTTCGCTGATAGTCACCATTGTGTCTGTGTGTTTTGTGTGCTTTGTGTTTTCTGTAATCCTTGTGTATTCGTGCTACTTCACGTGCGGATCATGGAAGCTTTAGCAAATTTTGCTACCTTCTATGATGGACTCCCTCCGGACGTGAGTGAATTCTTGCGTGTCCGAGGTTTGTCCAACTTCGCTGAATTGCCCTGGCATTCAGTGGAGTGTCATCCATACTATGCTCAAATTATCGCTGCTATTTCCGCCACACCTGCTACGGAGCAGAGTTGGCCTATTACGTGTTTCCCATCTCGTGTTATAATCACCCAACAGTCATTTGCTGCCCCTTTTCGACTCTCTCTGGAAGGACAACAGAATGGTCCTAACTTTCCGATCGCCAGTATGAATGAATTGTTCCCCAGGAACTCTTCGAATGAGTATGCCATACTCTGTCGCCCTGATCCTGAATGGACTGCCCTTCAATTTTTAGTAGCCATACTCAACTTACAGAAACGCACTTATGGGATTTCTCGACCGTTTTACTCGATGATTGATATGGCTGCTAGAGAGCCTGTCAATTTTGTTTCTTACTATTTCCGGCGCATTCACCGTGAATGCGTTACGGTCATTAAACACGTTAACAAAGGTGATCTCCCACGATCACGTTGTCCCCACATCCTGACATTTCTCTTTCCGGAAATCCAAGCAGCGCAACCACCTCCACACGCTTCCATCCTATACCATGAGGAATCTGCTCAAATACTTGAAGATGACGAAGAAGATGATGAAGAAATCTTCCAGCTCCTCCGTCGAAAATGCATACGGATAAGTTCTTCTGACAATCAAGTGCAAGGGTCTTCCGCTGGAAATAACGCAGATAAAAATGAAGAAGAGATTTTCCACGACACTGCCACCTCGATTCACCATGATTCGTCCACTCAGTCTTCTCCAAACCAGCAACGAGATCAAAGTGTTACTGCCGATTCTGAAGACATATCTTCTAAGGAAGAATCTCAGCAGCAGTCCCAACAAGATGTGCAAGAAGATAGGCAGGTTATTGTTGCAGAAGTTTTGGCACAATTAATTGCGGCAGTAGATTCTGCAGTTGCCCAACCTCAAGTGACTTCGCAACAACTTAATGAAAAATTGTTGGTGGTGAACAATCTGCAACCCACTCCTCCACCCATACCTCCAATTAAACCCATTGACCCCATTCCACCTATTGTACCTGAAGCACCGGATTCCTCATCCTCGTCACCTAACTATTCTCCACCCACTTCCCATCAACTCTTGATAGGTTCTTCATCGCAACCACATCCTCCTATTCTGTTTCCTTCGATACCTATGTTTACTGAGCTCGCATCTATGGGTCATATGTTGATTCAACTATCGCAGCAACTACCAAAACAGATGAAAGAGGTTACTGATAATCTCAGAGAAGAATTCCAGCATAAAGTCGATGTTCTTGAGGCAGATATTAATCCACTCCAGGAAGAGATAGAAGTAGTAAAAGCAGAAAATCATGCCCTGCACGAAGAGATTTGATGCCTTCAAGAACAGCTTACCAAACAGAATTCATTGATCAGTCAGAGAGATGCTGTGTTAACTGAGATACAAGCCAAGGAAGAGTTATTAAGTGCTGCTGATGCAGAGATTCTTCAGTTACAGCAGTTAGTTAAGGATAAAGAGGATGCTCGTGTAGCATTGGGAAACTTGTTGGAAGAAACTAGAGTACAGTTGGATGAAGCCGTGCAGAAAGGACAGGAACTGACAAATTTACTAAAGCAAACCAATACAGAGCTTCAGTTCGCAAATGCAACCCTGTTTGAATCAAATTCTGCTCTTAAAACGCAAATGACGTTAACCGCTCAACTCCAGAAAGAGGTTCTAGAGATCCAAAGAGAGCGAGATGCTTATTACCAGACCATCCAGTACCAATCAAACGAACTGGAGAGAAGAGAAAAGTAGCTCGGCGCTCAAGCAGAGCGTTTATCCCATGTCGAACAACAGATTGCCGATATGAAATTGAGCTGTGATGCAGCACTGGCAAATGACTTTTACCTGCAGGAAGCGTTTTTGCAGACACAGGCGGAAATATTAATGAGCCAAGTAATTTCTTTAAGTTCTGTCCGTACTGATGCGCAACTAGTAGAATCAGACATTCTAAAGAAAATGCTGGATAGCCTCAAACAGAAAATTGCCAAAACATTTAAGTTAGCCCGAACAATGTATCTTCAGGGTATAGTAGAAGAGTTATAAATTTTGTATCTCTACGGGTTCAAGTCCACCGTGCGTGCCAGTGTAAGCCACCGGATTGGCAATTGTAAATCATTTTCTTTTCATATTCCACACGAACCGAAAGGTCGCTGCGTAGAATTGTAACTACTTATACATCAATGAAAGGATGCTCCGGTGACTATCACAGTAGGATTGCCAGGCTGTCTGTCTGGGCGATTGTATTCTGTGAAGTTTGCCGTAGTGCAGTATTGGGAAATCTGCGTCGTATTGTGTTTCGTCTTTGTTTGGTTAAGTTAATTTGTGATTGATACAGTTTCAATAAGTTAAGGATCATCAGTTTGTATTACGGTAATACATAACTATGACGCTGCGGACTGATAGAGTATTAACCTGCGTAGGATTAGTAATTTGGCGTAAGAATTAACGACAGTTCGAGTAGTAAACTGTAATAACCAAAGTCTTGAATGTCGATGTGTTGCTATATGACTAAGTTAGTTGGGAAAATCAAGTATAGGGCCTCTGATTAACAGACCCCTTCCACTCCCAAGAACCGAAAAGAGCTTAAACGCGCCTGTGACGGCAACGCGCGTTTAACACAAGACTCTTATTTACCTTGCCAGTAGTGCCTCAACTCAAATTATAGCAAATATTACCCTATGTCCGTTTGAGGTAGTTAAAGTAAAGACTCTTATTTACCTTGCCAGTAGTGCCTCAACTCAAATTATAGCAAATATTACCTTGTGTCCCTTTGAGGTCCGAGCTCAGATAAGGATTGGAGGACTATTTACAACTACTTTCAGCTTTGCACATGAAAAACAAAAATGAAGGAAGATTTTCTTGATTCAATGAAAATATGATCCACCCAAACTATCCCAAATTCAAAAGAAAAATGATCAAAATAAAGAGGATATTTTTTCCTTCTTTTGATTCAATGAAAATATGATCCACCCAAACTATCCCAAATTCAAAAGAAAAATGATCAAATTAAAGAGGATATTTTTTCCTTCTTGAGTGTGTTTTTATGAATTTTGAATGTACTAAATTAGGTTTTTTCCCGTGATCTTTTTCAGATTCTCATGATTTGAAGAAATACCTTAAGTAAAGTGAAGAGTTTCCCATGATCTTTTTTAGACGATTACCCGAAGCTTTTGAGGCCGAAGAATGAAGAGAAGGATCTTTCTGGCATTGCAATTGAGAAGACCTAAGTTTTTCTTTTCACATCTGCACTATAGTAGAGTACTCTTTTTTAGCATTGTATCATCACATTCACCTTTGTATAGTGACATTTTGATCGATTATGTCACGATCAAACATGATGTATTAGCTCATTGTATACATTTGATTTAGTTTTTTGTGTCGACGACTACGGTTTTGAGTCACTCTATTTTTGCATCAGTGCTTCTCCCACAATGACGTGCTCTTCCTACTCTATGATCTATGCACACGAAAGGTGTAATTTCTTTCTCTCTTGACCCATGATAAGCCCCCCATCTTACCCTTCGCCAGGAAGAGGCACCCAATGCACAAAACCCACCCATCAAACAAGAGCGACGCAATGCACACACCAAGGCATGATCCAATCTCTTAGCGATCACTTCATGAACATTGTAAATACTGTTTTTGGTAGATTCGACTCCATTTTGTTCAAGCCAATGATTCCTCGAGCTTGAGGAGTATTAGAAGTATTTATGTACCAATTTTCATAATTTTCAGAGCTTGTTTGAGCCTCCAAAATAGCCTAGGAACCTAATTTTTAACTAGGTCGGACACTAGGTTTGGACAGTACCAAAGCTAGTAAAAAAAACTATAAAAAGAGCTAGAGAGCTCATTTTTGAGGTTAGCTTGTTAGTGATTTGAGCTTGTATATGAGACTTTTTGAGTAATCTAAAGAGCTCCATTGTTTCTCTCTTTGTTCTTGCCTTGTGTGCGCGTGTGTGTGTATGTGTGTGCATGTTTGTGTGCTTCTCACTCACACACTTGTGCCGTCATTTGTTCGAGGTCTTCATACCATCCTCATGTCTTCCGGATTGACATTAAAGGAGGTGCTACTCCCCAGTGAGCTACAGAGTGGCAAAAGAGTTATGGATAGGGAAGCCACCATTATATAATCATCTTCGAGTTTTTGGGTGTGAAGCATATGTTCATATACCTAAGAATCTTAGATAAAAGTTGGACCATAAGTCAAAGAAGTACATTTTCCTTGGATATGGTTGAGAAGGCCAATTTGGATATCACTCATGGGATCCTTAAACACGGTCAATGATCAAAAGTAGTGATGTCATTTTGAATGAGTCTAAGATGCATAAACAACCAATTAAGGAGGTTGAAGTGAGAAGAGTGGTGTTTGAGGATACTAGTCCTCTACTTAGTATGCATAAAAATGCTACACATAGGGATGTTCAGGAAAGTGTCCAATCAGATCAATTTGCAAATGCTCTTGTTTAGCAACTAATGAGATGTTTTGCAAGTGTCTCACATCCACCTAATAGATATGTTCTAGAATTGGATTTTGGTACGCTAACAGATGTTGGTGAGCCTTCTTGCTACAAAGAGGCTATCCAAACAAAGGATCATATCAAGTGGGAGCATTCCCGATGGGATGTCGATCGTGGTGGGGCAAAAAATTACTATTACAAAGGGGTTAAGTTGGGAAAAAAATGGATGGCCTACTTGCCAGATCTTTGTTGATTGCCTTGCCTACTTGTTCCTTCTCTCTACTCTATCTCCCTTTGTTGGCTTCCCTGTCATGCAGGTTTTTGAGTGCCCTGAGTGCTACCAATAGCCCCCCCTCGCGTCCATCGTCTTTGACAGACCCTTGTTGGGTTGAACGTTTGACATAGTATTCAATGACGCCGGTAGCTAAGTGGTGCTCTTCAAGCCTCAGTCCTCTCGCTAGATCTATTTGTAAGGCATCCCAATCGACTGGCCCTAGAATGTCTGGGTGTGGCGGACACAATTGTTCGAAATGTAAGGTTCTCTCCACAATGAAAAGTTGGAGGAGATGTGAGGTTCTAAGGACTAATATTTCAGAATGATACTCCCAGAACCTTGTAATGAACATCTCTTCAAAATTCTATTTGTAACATGTTGGGAGGTACTTTATTCATGCATGTCCTGCATATATCACATTAATCGAGGGGGTTGTGCTCATGTCATATACCAAGTCGAGGTTGCCTGCAGTGAAACCAACTCTTGAGAAATGCGGATCTTTAATGTTCTTGAAGGTTAGGAAGATGACCAGCATTAAGTCAAATATTTTAATACACATCTGTGCCATCACATCAGGAACATTTTGCAGTCTGACGCCCTAGTGACGGATGGTGGATATCATGTATGCTACGGTCGCTGGTCCTCGTGGTGGTGCTAGATACACATAATTTAGCCATTTCGCACAGCCTTTAACATTCTTCACAGTGATTGCAAAGTCGGGCCAGGTGCATCTTCTGAGTACTTTTAACATAACATGGATTGTACTTGATGAATAGTGGCATATTATTCCATGTACGAACCATTTCTGGATAAGCTTCTAGGAGACGAAGCTTCCAGGTGGGTTGGAAGATGGACCCTTGGGTAGCACTTTCAGGTATGTCATCTGGACCAAATTGGGTGGAAAAAGTTGGGGCCTTGCCACATCGTCTTTGAATTTTCGCATTATAATCCGCTAGGAGAACACAATAGGGCACATATTGATCATCATTTGTGCCTATCTATCGGTGATGGGACATGCATAAGAAGTATTTTGATTTTATAATGGTATCTTCAATTTTAGACATGGACTGAATTTGCACCACCACTCTATCGTCATGTGTATTGGTCGTTTTTTCGAGCGTCTGCAACCATTTTGGGGCTTCTACCTCAGGTGTGTCCAATCCTTCAGAGGTTTGTTGGCCACCCGGCATTGGCATAGGAACATAAGGTTCCTCATATGACTCGTCTATTTCTATGGGCACCAACTCTTTTGGTTCTGGTTCTATGACCGAGGAGGGCTTTCTTTCATACTGAAGTAATTTTCCTTGCAATTCAGTGACATGTTCTCTTAATGCCTTCACCTCCTCAGTAATCTCTATAGAATCTGTGGCCTTTGTTTGTTCTTCTTGCACCCCTATCTGTTGGTGAAGTGTATCCCGTTCTTTTCCCAAATCGTCATGCACTGCCAGAAGATCAGCATAGCTTTCAAGAATGGTTTTCATGGTCTCTAAAGGGATAGCTTTAAACCGTTCTGGTTCGATCTCCTAAGGGGAGCCTTCCATTGCTGCCTCTAGGTTCTCTTCATTTTGCTTTTGAAGTCATTTGTTTTCTTCTAGAGCCTTGGTCATGTGCTTTCTGAGTAACGTCAGATTATGACGGACTTTGACATTCTCGGACTAACAAAGTTCAAGTAAAGTGTTAGTTTTTTTACTTTGGAAGATTTTGATTGCTGGGGAGCTTCCAGTAGGGTCTTGTGGGTGTGTTCTAGCGTAGTGTAACATTGATTGAGGTCGGTGTTCTCTTCTTCTAGGTCTGCAAGCCACCTCTGTAATTGCTGGTGTTCTACAGTTATATGGTGATGACAGTCTTCTAAAGTCTGATATTCGTTCTGAAGCTGATATACACATTGATGTAATGTAGAAAACATATTATTTACATTTATGGATGCTGGGAAGGTGGAGGATCTAGGGGGAATGGGAAGGGATCGTGAATGAAGTGGAAACAAGAGGTGATGTGGGAGGAGGGGGTATGGGAGATTGTGGGTGTGGGGGGAGGGAGTGGTGTTGTGGCTGGTGATGTTTCCATGGTTTCAAAAGTGTATGTGACCGTGTAAATGGGAACGAAGGGTGAGGTGGATATGATATATATGAATTGTGTTGTGAATGTAGGTATGGCAATCCTGCAAAGTTGGGTGCCTGAAGAAAGAGGAATTCCTATAACATATGTAGTGGTGGTGGAGGTTAGGGTGGTAGTGTCGTGGGGAGAAGTAAATTGTGCAGTGAGGGGTGAGGAATGTGGTGATAGGAGTGCCTCGTGGTGTTCTTCCGTCTGTGTAGTGTCTCCTAGTGCCGATACATCTATGTGAATATACATCTATGTGAACTTGCTTCCCAAAGCAGAGGAGGCGGGTAGGCACTCGTTGCTCAAAGTGATGAATGTAAGCGAGAGCCAAATCAGTGGCTTCATCCAGGCCAAGCGCATCCGCGTGCAGGTTCAAGGATTCAATAAATTGTTCGTCTACCCCTTCTTCTCCTAGCATTTGAATTATTAGCATCTTCCCTGTTTCGAGTGACAACTTGTGATGCTCCCAGACTCTTTTCATGGTCTCATACAATCGTTTGATCTGTGCAGTATAGACTCAGGCACCAGCTACTTATAAAGTTTCCTCTTGCTCTTGGTTGTGTTCCTCGTCTGACTCCGCTTCTTCGGTCTCTTCTTCATCTTCGTCTACTTCCACTATTTCAGGTTGGGTAGGAGTTGAAGTCCCTGTGGTTGGTTGCGGTCCACCGACCTGCTCTTCCTCCGGCTCAAGATTGGCCTCATTAATCATCCTGGCAATTTTTTCATCAGTTCAATCGTCCAAAGTGTAGCCCTATGGGAACTCCAAGTCAGAGGGAAAACAAGATTGGGCCCTTCTCCACTTAGCCTGGGTAAGCGAATCGTAAATGGGCGAGCACATCTTGTTTGAGGTGGTGTCACCTCTGGTGTAAGGGCGGCACCCTTTGCGTGCGCATAAGGCATTTGGACTGCTCCTCTCATTTTCTTAGATGGTGGCCCTGTTGTTGATGGTCGTCTCTGGAATTCTTGGGCTCTAGACCACACCAATGCTCTTTGAATGGGCACATCTTAAGCTAAGCACCTATAGATGATCCTTGTAAGCGGGCAACATCCATGAAGCACGTTCTTATGTTTCTTGTTCCAGCACTCATGTGCTAAGTGAATTTGATCAATGTTCCAGTGGGGTAGATTGAGTGTGAGATTTTCTGTCTCCGCCAAGTGCAACCTGAACTAGATTCTCTTTGGTGGCATGGTGAAACGTTCTTGAGCCGGGAAGGCAAAGTGCTGCATGATTGTGCGTAAATGGAGAGCAATGGTTGGTGTCATAGCAGACTTCACACATAGCCATATGATACCTTGGAACTGCATAGGCATCTGTCCTAGGCTCATCTCTACCTTGTCTTCTCAATTTCATTCTTCAGATGCATTCCAATGCTTCTGCCTGCGCTTCTTCTGGGACTCGTTTTTCTTCTTCCTTACGTTTCTTGGCAATCTTGAGTCGGTTAAGCGTTTCCTCCGTGAGAGGTTCTTGGTATAATTTGACTCGGCATCCACTAATATAACTTGGTAGGATATCGCCTTCTAAGGTGGCTAGTTGGACTGCCCCACTTGTTGATATTCTGTTAATAATCATGGGTCTATAGCCACGCTTCTCTAGCTTTTTTGCATCTTGTTTCAAGGTATACATCAAAACCAAGTCTCCGGCCTTCAAGCCTTTATCCTTCACATGGGCATCAAAGTATGCTTTTTGTCTTTTCTTAGCTGCATAAATCCTTGCAGCAGCTCTCAGTCTCGTTTCACCTAACTGTTCAAGATCAAAGATTCTAGAAGAGAGCTCATGCCCTGTCCACTCATGATCCTATGCTACTCTCAATGTAGGTATCAAAAAGTCTAATGGTAGCACTGCATTTTGGCCAAATACCATATGAAAGGGTGTGGCTTGGAGTACCATTTTATAGGCAACTCTGTATGCCCAAACAACATGATGTAGCTGTTTGTCCCAATCAGAGCATTTATTATTCACTAGTTTTGTCAGCACATTACATAGAATCTTATTGGTGCTTTCGGCTTGCCCATTAGCTTGTGGATGATAGGGGGCAGACTTCTTGTGTACTACCAAGAACTCTTGGAGAAGATTTTCAATGACTTCATTCAAGAACTAAGTGCCTCTATCACACACTGTAGCCCATATCTAGTGAACACATCCTCAAATAAAAACTTAGCTATCGTCTGAGCATCATTCTTAGTTGTGGCTTTCACTTCTACCCATTTAGTCAGATAATCTGTGGCCACAATGATATATTCAACATGTGAACCCTTAGCTGGGGGATTAATAGGACCTACAAAGTCTATTCCCCATTTAGAGAATGCATGTCCACCCATCATAGGTTTCAATGGCATCTCATCTTTACGTATGGGGTATTGGGTTCGCTGACAGACATCACACCTCTTCACATAGGTATGTGCATCCAGGTGAAGGGTTGGCCACCACAAGCCTACAAATAGGATTGCCTTAATTACATGGTCTGGACCAAAGTGACCTCTTGCTACAAACCTTGGTGGGCCATTTCCAAGATCTTAAGATATTCACTCTCATGGACACATAGTCTCAGATATCCATCTTTTCCATGCTTGTATAGATTATCACCAATGAGTGCGTAATCGAGGGCTTCTTGTTCTAAGCCTCTTCTCCTCGCCAGGGTCATATCTTGAGTGAATGTTTTTGTCCTCAGGAAGGCTACCAATGGTTCACTCCAATCTGGTATTAGAGACACTTGATACAGTGTTTCGTGCTCCACAGGTGGTCTAATACGACAGACTGGACGTTCCTTACACAACTTATGGACATCTACTTCCATAGTTGGCCAATGCACCCCAAGTCTCCTTAGTGTTTGTAGAGTTCTTTGCTTTGAATAGTGTTGCTCTAATGCACCCACATGTGCTAATTGCAACCAGTTTGTGTACTCTTCTTCTTCCACACAACATGCTAATATTCCTTGATTTGTATGCTTGTACATACTCCCTGCCATGATATGGTACTTTTGGGCTTTTACTACCTCCCTATCTTGAGTGTTTATTACTAGGTGGTTGGGCCCGTATGTCAATACTGGCACTAATGTCTTAGCCCATTGTGGTACAACTTCCAAATTAAACAATTAAGCATCAGGAAGATCATCTGATACTCCTTGTGGGGCCTCTCTGGATGTGAGCCTCGAGAGATGATCTTCTCTCAAGTGAGTCCTGCCTTTCCTCACCACTACGTCAAAGTCATATTTCATTAGTAAGAGAAACCATCTTACTAATCTACCTGTATTGCATGGCTTGTTTACCAGGTATAATAGAGCTTGATGATCTGTAAATAATTTAAACTTATTTGCAAGCAAATAGTGTCTAAACTTTTTTACCGCATATAGCATGCCTAGTCCTTCTCGTTCGGTGGTGGTATAGTTTCGTTCATCTGCATTCAATTGTCTAATATCATAGGCAATTGGAAGATCCATATTACCTTTCCCAGTAGGTTGTGCAAGTACACATCCAATAGCATAGTTGGATGCATCCACATGTACATGGAAAGGCTTGTTCCAATCTGGTGTAGTCAAGATTGGTGCTGAACATAATCGCCGTTTAACTCATTGAAAGATTTCTCACATTCATCAGTCCACTCGAAATTGGTCAAAAGTCCGTACAGAGGCTTTACAATGATGGCATACATGTGTATAAAATGTCTGTAATAACCACAATGCCCCATGAAAGCTTGCACGTTCTTGACATTCTTTGGCCTAGCTAGCTCTGCAATAGCTCTCACTTTCTCTTCGTCAGTGGATATGCCGTTCTTTGACACTATGTGTCCTATAATCTTGCCTTGCCTGACCATTAAAACACACTTTTCTGGGTTCAAGCAGACCTGATATTCTCTTCATTCGTTAAAGATTTGCCTCAATTCAAGTATATGTGCCTGTCTAATGTTGGAATGAGCACAGAGATCATCAACGTAGACTTCTAAATTCTTCCCCAAGAATTCTTTAAATACATGACACATCAGCCTTTGAAAGGTAGCTGGCGCATTGGTAAGACCAAATGGAATTACTAGAAAGGCAAATATGCCCCACTCTGTGGCGAACACCATCTTATGCTGATCTTCTGGAGCAATGGCTACCTGATTGTAACCAGAAAATCCATCAAGGAAGCTCTACACTTCCTTGCATGCTACTCTTTCTAGTAGATGCTCTGTGGTTGGAAGCGAATAGTTATCTCGAATGGTGGCTGCGTTAACCTTCTTCAAGTTAATGCACACATGTAACTTTCCATTCTTCTTGGGCACCACTACAATGGGGGACACCCATTCAGTGTCCTCGATTTCATAGATGAATCTAGCTTCAACCAAACAATCTATCTCTTCCTTTATCTTAGCAGCATAGTTATCATTATATGTGTATGGCTTCTACTTAGAGGGTTTTGCATGTGAGGTCATGGGAATCGTGTGGGAGCATATGTCTACACCTTTCAAGTCCTTGTAGCTCCAAGCGAATACATCTCTGTATTCTCTTAACAAGGCTATTAGCTCGTGCTCTTCTTCCTCCGTCAGGTCATGTCCTATGTATGTACATTTTTCTTCTCCTTCTTCTATGGCTACAACAATTTTCTTGGTGGTTTCTTTGTTATCATAGGCCTCTCCAGATTGTGCATCATGTTTAGGCATTCTTACCATGACTCTCCTACCTTTTATCTCATACTTCTTAAAATTATCAAGGACCTCAAACAAAGATTCTTCTTCCTCTGATGTGACTTCTCTCTTCTTCCTCTTCTTGCCTTCGTTCTTAGTGGTCACTTGTGTGGTTAATCTCACTTCATTCATAATTTCTTCGTGTCTCTGAGGGTGAGCTCCTACTTCATAAAAATATTCCTCATCTGATGCAAAGGGTGGGTCCATAATGATTGACTCTAGGCCGGAGTCACTTGCATCCTCAAATGCATCAGTGCTACGTTCACATTCTTCAATAATTGGATCACACATGATTGGCTCTATTCTGAAGACTGAAATGTCATAGCCATCCTCGTCACAGTGGGGTGTCCATTGCTCTTCATTGATGGCTACATCCATTGTTGCTAAAATTTTTGCCCAACCATGAGGTTCAAACTCTTCGTCAGGAAATACTACGGGTGCATAGGCTAGGTCTTGAATTGATCTGTGTATTTCCTTTGCAACTACCTCTCTGGCATTCTCTCTCTTCTCTTCCTCTACTGCTACTTTGCACATCCATAAGTGGGTGTCTTCATGCATCCATGAGGATCCTGATCCTATGGAATGCACTGACTCCGTATCATCTTTAGCTCTATGGATGGGATTCCATTGAATAGGTTGTACGTCTCTATGAGAGTAATCCTTGAGATTGAGTTTGGTTGTAACACCTAAATGTTGCAAATACAAAGAATTGGTTCCCCAATCTTGTACAACTTGCAATTGCCACATAAATGGTCTTCCCAAAATCATCTCGTAGGCTTGATTCTTGCTAAAGTCACATATAGCAAAAGTATGCTCAAACTCAACACCACATGTAGTGAGAGTTATCCCTTTTAGTAGTCCGTCTTTCTACGTGACCGTCGGCCATATGCAATTTCATTCTTGTTGGTCTGAGTGCTGGCTTGCCCCAACGCTTCCATAGGGAGGTGGTAGCAATTACAACTCATGCGCCTGAGTCCAAAATTGCCTTGGTTGTGTAACCCTGATGAGTGATAGGGATATAGGTGTTTCCTTCTTCTCCTTCGCTTATGTCCCCTATCTTGTCCAAAGGTATTTCGGGCACTGTTCTATGAGATCCTACCTGGGAACGAGGTTTTGCTACATCTGGCACTTGTTTAGCTACATGTTTCCACAATTCATGCTTAACCTTGAATAGCTCTTCTAAAGTGAGGTTGCACTACACTTTAGTATTCTTCACTACCTCCGTATTCCTAGGTATGATTGAGTCTTCATTTTTTATCATGACCATGGGTGCTCTCATACAAGTGGACTTAGCTTCCCATGGACCTGTGAAATGGGGTAGTTCCTATAAGGAATTAGACTCGAAGTCTAGTCTCTCCTGAGATCGGGCACTCTCTTGCTCCTCATAAATGGAAGACATTCCTCATAATAGTATGCCATAATAGTTAATCGGCTCGGAATAGTGGATAGATAAAAAACCAGTGCTTCGGATCCCTGTGTAATGCTGATGAAGTTCAAAAATGTATATTTGGCATGTTGGAAGACTTTAATGACTGTAAGTAACATGCTGAGAATTTTATTAGTCATTTTGACGGCCAAATCCGGTACAGTTGCATATCGAGCAATCCAAAATTCCATGGTTTTCACGATGTATTCTTCCGTCGGTAGGTAATTATGTGGTGGACTTGGTAATAGTAGATAATTGAGCCATTGATTATTTATGGCACCCTGGCACTGTCCTTCCCAAAAATGCGACTAGGATCGTCTGCGTTTACCTGAAGGGCATATGGCGATGCTTCCCATTGTACCCGCAGTGTAGGATTCTTTTCCAGAAGTTTTCGCCTCCATATAGGGTCAGCTCTTTCAAATTCCTCTTCAGTATAGTTGAATGTATTATTGCTGAACTAGAGGTTGTTGTCAGGCTCCTTTTGTCATGGTCCTTATATATTCCCGTGTTTGCTCTTTAATGAGTCCATATGGTACATTAAATGGCTTCAATATCTGTTCCAAATTTTTGCTTTCAATCTGAGCTTCTTTTATTACCTTTATTATTTGATCTTCAAATTCTACAGTAAGTTGGGACACCAATAGTGCCCTCTCATGTCGGCTCAGTTTTGCAATATCCCGATGATTACGTTCAGATTGGATCTCCGTTTCCTCCCTTATCGACGAATGATGTAAGGGGGAGAGAGAGGACATACCTCAATCTTCGTAGTTGCTGCTGTGGATTTTGGAACTACTGGTGTCCCCCCTATTGCCTGTGATTCTAGCCTCTCTTGTAGCTGCTTTATCATCTCATCCTTTTGCTTGATTTCGTCATTGGCCTTTAAGATTGCTTCCTTATTTTTTGAATTTCTTCTGCCACGACAGCGAGTTGGTCAGTGTCTTCTTTACATTGCACTAGATATCTATTTTCGTCCTTTTTCCATTTCATCCTTAGTGCGGCAGTATCATCCATGTATCTTTTCTCCCATTCGACAATGATTGCCTGCTCCTGCTTGAGTTGATCTTCATACCTAGCTATCTGTTCCTCCATGGCCTCTATGTCTTTATCTGGCACTTCCTGAGCCTCCATAGGTTGATCACTTAGAAGAGCTGTCATCAGCTCCTTGTTTCTATTTCTTAAGTTCTCAGCCTCATCCATGTATATCTTGATTTGTGATTCCAATATTTTGCTTCGTGCATTCATCCGTGTCTTCTCGGCCTCGCTAGCCTCATATTTCTGTTGTAACTGTTGCAGTTGCTCTTTCAATTCGTCATTTTCTGTTTCTAATGTTTTGTTTTGCTGTTTGGCCTCTTGAACTTCATTCTCTTTATGTATTATTTGCTCTTGTGCTAAACTCAATTGGATGGAAAGGTTCTTACCTATTTCTCGAAGTTCATGTTTTTCTTGCATCGCTTTATCATAGTCAGCATCAGCCTCAAGCATCAATTGTTGCGTATCCATAGCAGTTTTGATCATGTGTTGAACTACTGGCTTGAGCTGAGCTACGTCAATATTTAACCATGTTTTTGGGATGCTTGGAGCTTCCCCTGTTTGTACATCCTTTCCGTGCTCCACATGTATAGTTTCGTTATGTGGTTGTCTGATTTGTAGTTGTACTTCTGGTTCTTTTCTGTCTTCGTCTAGGTTGATAATTTTCATGGCACTCCCTTGAAATGTAACATGCATAGGGGAGGGTGCTGCCACAACCCTTATTGGAGTGAAGGGTCCTGATTCTTCCACAATAGTTTCTTTTGGTTCTTCCTTGGGAT
The DNA here is from genome assembly GCA_020310875.1 of Ceratopteris richardii. Lineage (NCBI taxonomy): Eukaryota > Viridiplantae > Streptophyta > Polypodiopsida > Polypodiales > Pteridaceae > Ceratopteris > Ceratopteris richardii. The sequence goes on along the minus strand of CM035437.1, from coordinate 113,294,820 downwards.
TCTTTAATGACCCTTCTCTTGCAAGCGTAGTCTCTTGGATTTGAATTTTGGAGGTCTCATTTATTTTGATGACATGTATTCCTTCTTGGTTTACCTCTTTGCCTGTGGTGTCTTGATTGGGGTTGATGGGGTTGTCATTTACCTTCGTGCTCTCTTCTTCTGCATTGTAGTTGACTTCATTTAATTCCTCCCATTGTCCATCATCTTTTGATTCGCTTCGAATATCCGTATTCAATAGGGAGGTGTCAGGCTCTTCTTGTGTATCTGAAGATGAGCTTGAATTGACCAATCCTAATTCTCTGTACCGATGCACCTTGGTTAGCCTCTTTTTTACTTCCATGTCTTATTGGGTTTGCTGGTAATGGTGCCCTTGCACTGGTAGATTAACTTGACCTTCTGTGTATTAGTGTGCGTCTTCCAGAGCTCGTGTTAATTCCTCTTTTGTAATTGGTCGGTGCTCTTCAATCCTTGTCTGGGAGCACGTGTACCATTTTTGTGGCTGGGACTTCAGCTTGTACTTGCATTACTTCCCTTAATCGCTTTGTACCTCTCCTTTTGGGTTGAGAGCTAGTTTTTGCCTCCTCAATGATCTTGAATCCTTTTTTTCTCTTGGTACTGTGGCGGCCTTTGCATATTTAGCCATGGCTATCGATGATGGCATTTCTTGGAGGTGCTCTCTAATACCTAAGCCATGATATATCAAAATGGTTAGAGCTACACTGCCATTTAGGAACTTCTTGTGATTCCACTACTTCTTTGCCTCAAATAGCATTTCTTGTATGTATGGAGTCATATTAATTTGATTTCCAATTTGTTTTATAGCATGTGATAGCAGTTGGACGATGATCTTTTGAGGATCAGTGTATCAATGCATGTTAGGAAAACAGAAGTGCTGATGAATGAGTCTGACTTCTTCTTCTATGTCAACTCGATTGATGTCAGTAAAGGTTCTCGTCTTTGCCCCTCGACTTTCTTCTTTTAATACAGTAGTTCCATCCTTCTCCCATCCAAAAGCTTCTTTGATTAAATCATGTGTAAACTAAATCACGACCCATTCACCTACTGCATCCATGACTCTGGCCTCTGGCACCAATGGATCATGTAGCGATGGCTGTAAGGTATTCATCACTTGCGTGCATCTTTGAAAGTCGGGTTTGTAGATCGGCAATTCAAAATATTTGTGTATACCCACTTTCTTCATGATGTCAATGGTAGATGGAAGCTCATGCACCACTTTAAAATCTTGAGACATGATTGGGAATTGATGATCCGTGTCCATGATTTTGATTGTCACTAGGAATAGATAATCCCTTGCAGGTTGATCCTCTCTAAACCAGTGTCCCTTTTCTTTAGTCACTCTTTGTAGAGGAAATTCCATCACTTCCTCCTGAATGGTTGCTTCAGAATCTTCGGAAGCCATCTGCACTTGTATTGAAAAGATCATTAGCTTCAATAGAAGACAAAGCATTAGTGTTGTGACTTGCAGTGACATGTCGTTCATTTCGTCACTCCGTTCCCCTAACTTGCACCAGTAAGATCTCTTACCGCATGTTTTTCTTTTTTTTCGCTGAAAGAAAACAAGGATTAGTAAAGTCGAAGCATTTATTTATTTACATAGTAGGTCCATTCCTAAGTGTTGGGTTGTAGGGTATGCACATACCCACAATTGTGCATAGAAACCCTCCCTAGACCAAAATAATATCTCTTTTTGTATCTATTTAGGATTTCACATAAGAACCCTCCCCTAGACACTTTTTAATATTTCTCATAAACTAAAGCTATGGAGCCTAGTTGTAAATGCTCACCTTTGTCAAGAAGGCTAGAAAAATCTCCACGCGCACGTATTCTTCTTCCTTGGGAGATTTGGTTGTTAGAAAAGATCTTTTTGAAATATGGAAGTTAGGCATGTGCTCCTTTTTGACTAGTCAAAAGGAGCACATGGGGAATTGTACTGAGCCTATAAATAGAGGCTATTTCTTGTAAAGAGGAGGTCCCTTGGCCATGGCCTTGGCCTCCATTTTGGTAATGGAAGAAGGTGTCATTTGCTACTCTCTTGCCTCCTTGTGTGCAATGGCGTTGGTCTTGGTGTATGGATTTGCATGTGTGTGTGCATGGTTGGGAGGATGTTCCCCTTTGCTCCTTGTGACGTTGGCCATTGTTGCCATTGGTCCATGAGCGTGGGTGAACCTCTCTTCTCAATCTTTGCCCCAACTTGGAGAAACTTCTCACTTCCATGTGAGGCGGTTAGGGTTTGTTGTTCCCCTTTTCTCAACAAATTTTGGCGCCATTGTCGGGGACGTCGACCTTTAGCCGTTGGTTTTTCCAAGTTTGCATGTCCATACTTCGTGAGATGCACCTTGACACTTGGAGGAGGATGAATACGTGTGGCCTTCGGTTGGCCTTGGGTACCTCTCTTCTTTCAATTTTTTAGTAATTTAGATCTTTATTTTTGTTTGTTGCACAGAAACATCCCCTAACCCCCTTCTCTCTCTCTTTCTTCCACATACACATGCATTTCCCCACACACATCTTGACATCACTTCCCCACCACTGACATGTCTTGTTCCAAGTGTTTGTCTTGGGTAGAGGGATGGTTATTCTCCTCTCATGACCTTCCCTCTGTTCTATTTTGAAAAAAAAAAAGGGATAAAAAAAATGAGGAGTCGAAGTTTTGATAAAAATAATGTCCCTTCAATCTAGGCGAGTTGCTTGCATGGGAGTCAGTGGCCGACGCATGAAATGGGTTTTAATCCAAGCATTTAGGTGCATTTAGGTTTGGGATCCGTTTGTTCACCTACCACCACATTGACACCACAGTATAGTCGGCTTGCTCATGAAATTTCTCCCTCTTTTCCCCTTTACTTTTGGGGTCGGTTCTTCTTGGTACTCCTCCCTTCATCTAGATTGCTTCAAGCTATGGCGGGGTGAAGTTTTGCTCTGCCTGTTTTGAAGTGATCGATGCACAGTGTTGATTTGCGGGGTCTGCTTAACCCTACTGTGCTGAAGGTGTTGAGCTTCCCCTGTGCATGCTACGACCATGGGTAGACGCCTTGGAGCTCAGTCGTGGCCATTTGTTTTATGATGTGGAGCATTTGTTGGTGCCTCTCTACCGTTTCCACCTTGCTTGTTCATGCCCGAGTTTTGGCTTGATCTCCAACCTGGTGCAGGTGTTCCCCGTTTCTCTGCTTTAAGTTAAGCTTTTGTGCACGACGTTGCTTTGTTTTCGGGGCTGTGCTTCTAGCGGCAACCCAATATTGTCTACTCAAGTCGGGGTGTGCTGGGCTTCTTCTGCTCCTTCCTCCCTCTATTGTGCATGATCAAGTGTCTCTTATCGTCGGCTTCTCAGAAGTATCTTGGAAGGTTTGCATACGATCTCCTGTTCAGTGCTTCTATGCCTAGAAGCCTTACGTTGCCTGCTCTTAGCCATACTATTTTGGGAGTTGGTGCTCGATCCTCACTTTCTCTCCGCCTGGACACAGTGGTCTATGCGAGTTCCCCTTCCATTTCCGTGGTTTTGAGTCACACCAAGAGGCATATGCAGTTGTTGGGCATGGTCGTATGACGCCATTTCGACTGCTGCGTATGCTTCTCCTTGGGCTCCCCAAGTCTTTGCATGGCAGGAATATGCAAGATTTGGGATGACAACCGGGTCTTTTGCAATCTGAAAGGCTTCTGTTTCCTGTCTGCGTGCTCATCTAAGTGCCCATATTCTTTCGGTTTGTATTTGTTGGGTCTTGACTTTCCTTTGAAGGCCAAGTGTCGTGCAGATCCCGGTACTCTCCACCTATTGGTAGGCTGTCTCCTGTTGATGTCAAGATCCCTGCAACGAACTATGATGGTGAAGGATGTCTGGATTTTGGGGACCCGGTGGAGATAATTGGGGTCTCTATGGCCGAGCCAGGCTATGGTATCCTTTTGTGGAACTTCTTTTTGCCTTACAGATGCGGCTTAAGGATGAATTCGCGATCTTTATCAAAAAAGTGGAGTTATGTGCTTCTGTTGGTGTGACTCATTGTGATGCTATGTTGTGAGCCATGCTTTTCTCACTCCCGCATCTAGCCTCGGTTGTGCCATGCCCCTCAGAACCTCAGAATACCTTGGCTGAAGTGTTCTACCCTACATAACTATCAATGGGTTATTCTATTACCTCTGTCGCGCATAAATGATCCAGTTTATCTCTTTAAGTTGTGCCCTTTTTGTTAAAGCAAGATGGAACTCAGATCGGAAGTTTAGGAATATATTTCCATATCTCCAGTTTTCTTTAAAAAAGAGAAAAGATGCACCTTTCTATGTATCGATGAGCAGGCTGGTTTATATGTTTTCTTGGGAGGGAGGTTGAAATGTGTTCAAGTCTTTCACTTTACATTTTGCATAACAAACACCTGACTCATATCATCGCACATAAGCTTGTAGAACACTATTTTGTATGTTTAGTTATAGATGGGTGCCCCATTGCATTCCTACTCGCTTTCTGGTTTTATTGGAAGGATTTGAGGTCTCATTCGGTAAACTGTTGGGATGAGGGATTGACACTCATGAGATCCCCCTGGTATGTATTTGAATCAATGTATTATACAGCCAAGGTCTCTTGCAAATATTGTTTGGGCACACAGGTCTGGGTCATTTCATACGTGGAGTACTGATACCTTTTTATACTTGATAGTAAAGTTTCCCAAACCTAGTACTGCATCAGTTCCTTCATCATGAGGGATATCATTTTAGACTTCAACGCAAACACAATTTTTTATAACTTTACCTCTTAAAGAAAAGAAACTCGTATACATAATGCTCAGATGGATATAGTGAGCTTTTTGAAATTTGATGCTTCAAAGACGTGGTATGTACTCGGGTATCCTTGAACTTTTCGCTATAAAAATGATACATGGTACCCTGCCCACATGTTGAGTGAGGTGTCTATTCTTGAAGAGTTATTATGATCATTGTAGTTGCATAAGACTATCAGTGGTGGGTCAATACTAATTTTGGCCTATATTGTGTGATTGCCCCATGAGGGGTAGCATCCAAAAGGAATAAGGAAGATTATCGTTGTCACATCTATGCACAATACCATGTTAAAGAATTTTCTTGGCATAGGCTACTATGATAGGTGGTCATTGGATTGACTCACTTGACCACTCACAACACTCCATTGCTAGTATGTTCACTCTTTTTAAGCTCTCCGGGCTGAGGTACCTCTGTTTCTTGCTTCATAAGATGTATTCAGAGGAATTTCTTGTAGACCATCTCGTTCTGGGTGATGGTGCACTTCGGGGTTTGTGTACAAACCACCTACTATGAGACGTCTTACCTATGGATGTTAGAGATGCTTGTGATTTTGGACCCTGTGGAGGCTATGGTTTAGAGGTTGATGATGCTCGGAGGTCTAGCTATGAAGGAAATGATCCAAGAAGGCAACCGGCTCTCCCCGATAAGACTTGGAGGGATGACTGACCTTGGCTCATCTATACATGGTGGCTTTTCATGCATCCTACTTCAGCAAGATTGAGGGCTAACCAGGTCTGCCACACTTTGAAGGAGTGACTACCTATGAAGATGGTTTATGTCCTTCCAGTGCCTACCTTGTCTCACATCAAGACACCACCTGTTTGAGTACAACTAGGATTCTGACGAAAAAGACTCATTCTAATTTGCAAAGCTTGGTACCAATTTTTCTAAAATGTACTATTGTTTGACAATGCTTGCTAAAGTTATCAATTAATTCTTTCCTCTACAGTTGTCGTTTCTGGTAAAATAGTAATGATTATATATGCTTTGCAAGGGGAAGTTGACCAAAACATTACATGGATGAAATTCTAAAATTTGCACAATCACTTGCATTTTATGAATAGTTGAGGTTCTCTTTTAAGGACATGACTGTCTTTTGCTTTACACAATCTGCCTACTCAATTTTATCTAAAGAATGTCGGGAGCATGTCTTAATGCTGCAAACACTGCGTGGATCTAGTATCAAAGGTCGAAATACTTGTTTTTTTTTGCCAGGGAAGTAGTTCTCTAGTTTTACAATGCTCATTTAAGGCCTACTTTTCCATTATGCATTACAAGTCATTGCACTTCTAACTTCACCATTGCTCCTTGACTCCTATAGAGATATTACTGTGCTTTCAGTTGTGCATGTGTTTGGACTCACTCACATATTTTTGGTAAGGGAGTTGCACGGATATCAACTTGGGCATAATAATTCAAAATTTCAAGCCACCACTCTGAGTATTTCCAACTCTGTTTAAATACAGCCAAACCACATGTGTTACATTACCATGTGTCTCACATTCACTTGGGCATAGCGGATTTAGGAAAGTCTATATGATTGAGGCCTCACAAGGACATAAGAAACATGAATTGTTGTCGGACTCCTTGCTCTTTAGCTGTAATTCTTGAATTGCAGGAATGACACTATTTTTAGGACTTCTCTATAGAAGGAAATCATGCAGATGAGGATGCCCCTGATGTGGAAACTAAAGTTGAAGTGAATGTTTATCACATTACTAGATGCAGTCTACTTGCTTTTTGTATTTTATTTCAGGTTTGGGAGCTATTGAAGAAGGCATTTCCAGCCTTACAAAGGACTGCACAATGGAATGCATGCTGGGCTGACTGCCCCCAATGGGATTGTGTCGCCCAGCTGTAAAGACTGTAGATTTGCATATTGAAGGATGGATTGAGGGTGTGCAGTATTGCAGATTTGGAAGATTGAAGATTGAGGCGTTGAAGATCAATGAAGAGTATGAAGACTTGAAGACTGCAAACTGCAGAATGGAAGATTTGTAGACCTGGAGCTTCTCAGAATTGAAGAACTCAAGATTGAACCAGTTGTGTTGTGTATGATCCTTTCCTCTTAGCTTTGTCGAGGACGACAAAGTCTAGGGGGGGAGAGTGTTGGGTTGTAGGGTATGCACATACCCACAATTGTGCATAGAAACCCTCCCTAGACCAAAATAATATCTCTTTTTGTATCTATTTAGGATTTCACATAAGAACCCTCCCCTAGACACTTTTTAATATTTCTCATAAACTAAAGCTATGGAGCCTAGTTGTAAATGCTCACCTTTGTCAAGAAGGCTAGAAAAATCTCCATGCGCACGTATTCTTCTTCCTTGGGAGATTTGGTTGTTAGAAAAGATCTTTTTGAAATATGGAAGTTAGGCATGTGCTCCTTTTTGACTAGTCAAAAGGAGCACATGGGGAATTGTACTGAGCCTATAAATAGAGGCTATTTCTTGTAAAGAGGAGGTCCCTTGGCCATGGCCTTGGCCTCCATTTTGGTAATGGAAGAAGGTGTCATTTGCTACTCTCTTGCCTCCTTGTGTGCAATGGCGTTGGTCTTGGTGTATGGATTTGCATGTGTGTGTGCATGGTTGGGAGGATGTTCCCCTTTGCTCCTTGTGACGTTGGCCATTGTTGCCATTGGTCCATGAGCGTGGGTGAACCTCTCTTCTCAATCTTTGCCCCAACTTGGAGAAACTTCTCACTTCCATGTGAGGCGGTTAGGGTTTGTTGTTCCCTTTTTCTCAACACTAAGGAAGTTGAAGCTATGATCCATTCCCCAATTGGAGAGTGTGCACCACTAATTCTATTATGTACATCAAGTGCCGAATGCCTGGCCTCGTAATGTGGCCCTATTATGCATAATTTAGGTGCATTTGATACTTCATGAGTGCAATTGGGAGCCTGATGGTTCTCTTGTTGAGGTTCATGCGCTTTCTTTGGTTTCCATATCCACTCGAGCATTGAAGTATGAGCTATCATCCTCTCATCATGTCACCTTTTCCTTGGTGTAGCTTCCTAAATCGCCGGCGTCTTCTTAGCTACAATCTTGCTTTCTCGATGTACTTGTTTGGTCTTGTTTGGTCTTGTTTGGTCTCATACTGCTGGCTCGTCGATAGGCTGTTTCTTTTTGGTTGTCGATTTCCTATCGTGCTATTTGTCGAACATTCTTTGGATACCATATTTGTCGGTGGCTCCTTTGTGCCACTACTAATGACTTTGGGAGTCAAACTCTCAACATATCCTTTGATTCTTGTCTTTTTGATGAGGAATTCGTATTCGTATGCACCTTCTGATTAGGATTGACTTGTGTTTGTGTTGCTCCCCCTGATCCATTCATTTTGTCCTTGCGAACCCATTTCAGGTTAGGATGTTTGTGTTGTGGAACTCTACTGGTAGAATTCCATGTTGATGATTTTAGTGTGGCTTTCGCTGGCTCTGTTTTTGTTTGTTTACGATTTGCATGAAGTGAACCTGCTTCCTCCTCTGTCGATTTGGTGCTTAAAATTTGATCTACTTTTGGTTGTCTTTCCTACATCTCATTGATGGGTTTAGGTGCTATGTCCTTCTTAGTACTGTGCCTAGCATCCTCGAAGATGCTTGGTCCATGAGATGGTTTCTCTTCTAAAAGGCTAAAGATTTCTTTGTGTCCCACTTTGCCCTAGTACTAGATTCTCTATGAGATCCTCATCTTTACACACTAAGACTCGTTGTTCCATGGAGGAATTTCCTAGGTGGAGGGATACAGTAATTTCTCCAACGCATTCTATGACTTGACCTCCGATAGCTATCATATATGCCTTAGTAGGTGTGATATTTGCGTGTAGAGACATGATGATTGTATTCCACACACAACTAAGTGCTGCTCCTAAATCTATTAGAGCATCTATCAATTGGTACTCTGTCGGGTTTAGATAGGCTATGGTTCTGCCCATTGGAATGATGAACTTGGTAGTTGGTGTGAAGAGATGGATAGGTATGTGCTTGAAGATGAAGAGATGTTGCAAAATCCTTGATCTACACCAGCCAAATGAACTCCAGGAGTATATGGTGGGCCCTTTTAGCTTGCCAATGGATGTATTAGACACCCTATGTACCTTGGAAGATCACTCTCAAAAAGATAGATCAAAACAGATAAGTTGGAGTTAGCTCAGAGGTGAAAACTTGCTATTCTTGGTTCATACACCTGTCCAGTGTTTTACATAATTCTCTGAGCACAGTAGCAATTAGCTCAATTCCTCTTGGGGAAGTCTAGGCAACTTAAAGAGCTAACTTTCAAGAGTAATCTCATGAAAAATAATGAACCACACACTGAGAATGAGTTTTAACAAGTGATGACATCATCCCGATTTTCACGGGCTGCTATAGAAATAGACCAGTGAGCAGAAAAATCAACATAACTCAAAATGTAGAAATCTAATGATTATGAAAATTTGTATGGTTATTTTAGACAGTAAGGTAAATCCACCAAGCTTTAAATCACTGAATTTGGATAAGTAACCATTGAGAAATGGCTCTGACAAGATGAGTGAAAAAGTCAGGTACCTGACAGAGAAGTGAAGATGAACAGACCCTGTTGACTTCAAATGAACATAATTGAAGATTGCAACATCCAAATTACATGAAAATTTGTGAGCATATAGTAGACTTATAGAGATAACTTTACCAAGTTAAATCACTGAAAATGATGCACCAAGCGCAGAGAAAACATCTCTGCAAGCTGACTGAGAAAACTGAGAGTAATGGCAGTGAGTAGTACACTTCACAAGAACATGGAAAGATGAAACCAAATAATCATGAAAATGAAAGTATATTGCCTGTACAATACAATGACTTACTGATACATATGTGTGCCTTGTAATCACACCTTGATATGGCATAAAGCTCAGCTCTTGGAGGACTTCACATAGGTCTCTCTAACCACGACTAAAACTGCCATCTATTTATAGTTGAGTTTGGGAGGCTAACTTCCCTCAATCACTCTCCAATCAATCAATGATTGATTTGATTCTCTACCTACCACAAATCACGAATTCGTGGCTCCTCTTTCCATTCTTGATCAAGTGGACTCAACCACTTAAGATTCTCTTACTTTTACATTAAGTAAACTCTTCAAAAGTTACAAGAGGTAGTTCACAAGTGAACTTTACATAGTCTTCTTTTTAAAGCTTCTTCTAAGACTTTGTGAGACTCAAGCCAATACTTAGGCTTGTCATAGACTTGCTCCAACAGCTCCCCCTCAAGCCAAGTATGCTTGAGGTCTTCAATCTTCCAAGATTACCTGCAAACCAATCATAGCCTTGAATTTGCAAAGCTTTGTACCATCCAATGCTTTGGTTAGAATATCTGCACATTGTTGATAAGTGGACACATATGATATTTGAATCTCTTTTCTTAGAACCTTCTCTCGTACATAGTGATAATGAACTTCAATATGTTTAGTCCTTGCATGAAAAATAGGATTAGCAGCCAAGTGAATAGAACTCATATTGTCACCAAAAATAGTTGGAGTTCCAAACTCCAATCCAAGATCTTTGAATAATGTCTTCATCCACATAGCTTCTTGTGTAGCTATGGCAAGACCTCTATATTCAGCTTCAGTAGAAGAGAGAGCAACTGTGGGTTGCTTCTTGGATGACCATGAAATAAGCTTTGAACCTGCAAAGGTAAGATAACCTGAAGTGCTCCTTCTATCTTCCTTGGAGCCAGCCCAATCTGCATCAGAAAATAGCTTCAAACCTAAATCAGATACATAAGGATAATAAAGTCATTCATTTATGGTTCCTTTGAGATACTTGAGAATCCTTTTGGCAGCATCCATATGTGGTTTCCTTGGTGTGTGCATAAATTGGCTTAGCACACTCACACTGTAACATATATCTACTCTTGTCAATGTGGCATAGTTGAGACTACCCACTAGAATTTGATATGATGTGATGTCCTCTATGAGTTCACCTTCATGTGATCTCAATTTGTGATTGACCTCCATTGGAGTACCTGCAATCTTACAATCTTGCATCTTGAATTTTGCCAACATGTCCTTAATGTACTTTCTTTGAATGAGAAACAAACCATGATCTTTGTAGACAGCTTCCAAACCTAGGAAGTAGGTAAGTGAACCCAAATCACTTATCTTGAACTCTTCTCTCATCTGATCTTTGATCTTCTTCATACCATCTGCATCATTTCCTGTCAATATAATATCATCTACATATACACATAGGTAGATGACCTCAGAATTACTCTTTTTAATAAAGAGTGAAGGATCTGCCTTGCTTGGTTGAAAGCCTTTGTCCTGCAAGAATGAAACAAGCCTGAAATTCCAAGCTCTTGGAGCTTGCTTGAGACCATACAAAGCTTTGTTAAGTTTACACACATAATCAGGATAAACTTGATTCTCAAAACCAGGTGGTTGTGCCATATATACCTCTTATGTTATCCAACCATTCAAGAATGCATTCTTTACATCTAGTTGAAGTATCTTCCAATTCTTGGAAGAGGCAATACTAAGCAAAACCCTAATAGTAGGCATCTTTGCCACAGGAGAGAAAGTCTCCTCACAATCAATTCCCTGAGTTTGTGCAAAGCCTTTTGCTACAAGCCTTGCCTTATACCTGTTAATGGAACCATCAGAATTCTTCTTGAGTTTATAGACCCATCTTGAGCCTATTACCTTCATGGATGAAGTCTTGGGCACCAAATCCCAAGTGTTGTTTTCCTCAAGTGCTTCGATCTCTTCCTTCATTGCATGCTTCCATTCTGTTTTTGCTTTGGCCTCTTCAAATGATGATGGCTCCTCTTGGTTTATGTCCTGTGCTATGTAGATAGAATGTTTAGTTACTAATGAGGTGTCAAACCCATACCTTTCTGGTTTTTTCTTTTCCCTCATAGATCTTCTTAGGCCATGATGTGATGATTCTGCCTCATGTCCAAGTTCCTGCAATTTTGCTTTACCTTTAGACTTCCATGCTTTGATCTTTTCCATGTGAGATTCTTCATCATCCTCTGAGGTGTCTTGTTCTTCAATCTTTGATTGTTCTCTACCAAGCTTTGGAAAATCTTCTTCAAGATCATATGGTAAATTGATCTTCCTGCATGAATCTTCATACCATGAATTGTTCTCATAAAAAACTACATCTCTGCTTACCAAGAATCCTTTGTTGGTAGGGTTGTATAACCTGTAGCCCTTTTGATTGTTGTCATATCCAATAAATACACACCTTTCTGCCTTTGGATCCATCTTGCCTCTAACCTGTGAAGGAACATGAGCAAAAGCAATACATCCAAAAATTTTACAATGATCTAAGCTTGGTCTTCTTCCATTCCAAGCCTCATATGGAGTCATCCCATCAAGGGATTTTGAAGGCAACCTATTAATCAAGTAAGTGGCTGTAGATATAGCCTCAGCCCATAAGTAATTAGGTAAATGCTTTTCATTTAACATAGACCTTGCAGCTTCAACAATTGTCCTATTCCTCCTTTCTGCCACTCCATTTTGCTCAGGAGTGTACCTTGTAGTTACCTCTCTTTTGATTCCTCTTTCTTGAAGAAAAGAATCAAAATCATGGGAGAAGTATTCTCCCCCTCCATCTGACCTTAGCCTTTTTAGTGATTTACCTGTTTGATTCTCCACAAGAGCCAAATATCTTTTGAAACATGAAAAAACTTCATCTTTGTGTTTCATAAAGAATAGGATAGTCCATCTGCTGCAATCATCAATAAAGGAAACATAATACCTTGATCCAGATATTGAAGCTTCCTTGCTAGGTCCCCATACATCTGTATGAACCAACTCCAAGAGATCTCCATGCATATAACCTTTCTTCATGAATGGTAACCTATGAGACTTTCCAAATTGACATGCACTACACTTATAAATCATATGTTGTTTTGACAAATTAGGAAGTCCAAGTACACTTTGGTCCCTGCAGATTTGCTTTAATGACCTTTCACCAATATGTGCTAACCTTTTGTGCCATACTTCCAATTCTGTGAGTGTCTGACTACCATAATTAAAGAGAGCAATGTTTCTAGTGTCCTATAATTCAAATGTGAACAATCTACCTATCTTTTCACCTTTTGCAATTCTTCTGAATCCTTAACTTGGATCTTCAACAAATGCTCGTGCTTTTGTGAACCTGACTTGCAACCCTTTCTCTACTATCTGCCCAACACTTATCAAATTCTTTGTAATGGTAGGGACATAGAGTACCTTACTGAGTAGGTTGATGTTTCCATCAGGTGCTTTGACATTGCCTATTTTCTCCACAGGATGTTTTGTATCATCTCCTGTTTGTACCTCATGCTTATTCCTTGGATCTTCTAAATCTGATAGGAGTGCCACATTTCCTGCCACATGATTTGAACAACCTGAATCTATGTAGAAAACATGCTCATCAGATTTACCTTGTGGCATAGCCATGTTCATAATCAATAATGAATCCTCTTTGTTTGAGTCTTCTGTGTAGTTATTGTAGTCTCTCCTTCCTTTGTAGCCTCCTTGACAGTTTGAATGATTGTAGTTGTTGTAGTTGCCATGGTAGTTGTTGAACCTTCCTCTTGAGTAGCCATAACTTCCTCTATTGTATCCTCTACCTCTTTGATTCCTGGAATTCCTAAAGCAATTTTTAGTTGTATGATTAGTTAATCCACAAATAGAACATGAGTTGGAGTCTTGGGATCTCCCCCTGCCTTGTCTACCTCCTCTTCCTCTACCTCTGCCATGTCTTCCTCTACCTGCATAGTTAGCTTGATATGTACCTGCTTCATCATCCACTTTCTTTGCCTTTCCTTTGTTATCTTTGGACTTGCTTTTATCAGTGTATAAAGCTGAAGATTGATTACCTTTAGAGCTTTCTCCATTTTTGATAAGCTTTGCCTCTTGAGTAAGTAGTTGTCCAATGAGTGTGTTGAAATCAGGTACATGCATGTCCATGTACAAATCCATAGCTGTGGTGAATGCTTCCCACTTGTCATCTGCCTTCAAGCCATTGATCACCTGCCTTACAATTTGCTCTTCATCTATTACCTCTCCAATGCTTCCCAACTGATCCGCTATGTCCTTGAGCTTTGTGACAAAATCAGTCACATTTTGTTTGGGAGCCTTCTTGAGAGTTGTGAAATCCAGCCATAGTTGATGCTTCCTAGCTTTGGTACTTGAAGAAAAGAAGGCTTCAAGTGCATCCCACACTTCTTGAGATGTCTTACAACTTCTAATGTGAGGCAACAAAAAATTTGAGATAGAGTTGAGGAGATAAGAACTTGCAAGTGCATCCTTGGAGCACCATGTGCTCAATCTTTCTTGCTCTTCTTGTGTTGGTTGACTTTTGTTCCTGAAACTTGGCATAACTTCATCTCCAGCCACATAACCATATAAACTTCTACCTTGGAGATAAGCTTCCATTCTTAATGACCAAGCTGAGTAGTTACCTCTGTCCAATTTGTCAATTGATGAAGGAAATCCATCTGCCATGTTGTCCAACCTTGCTCTAATACCATTGTGAAGAGATGGATAGGTATGTGCTTGAACATGAAGAGATGTTGCAAAATCCTTGATCTACACCAGCCAAATGAACTCCAGGAGTATATGGTGGGCCCTTTTAGCTTGCCAATGGATGTATTAGACACCCTATGCACCTTGGAAGATCACTCTCAAAAAGATAGATCAAAACAGATAAGTTGGAGTTAGCTCAGAGGTGAAAACTTGCTATTCTTGGTTCATACACCTGTCCAGTGTTTTACATAATTCTCTGAGCACAGCAGCAATTAGCTCAATTCCTCTTGGGGAAGTCTAGGCAACTTAAAGAGCTAACTTTCAAGAGTAATCTCATAAAAAATAATGAACCACACACTGAGAATGAGTTTTAACAAGTGATGACATCATCCCGATTTTCACGGGCTGCTACAGAAATAGACCAGTGAGCAGAAAAATCAACATAACTCAAAATTTAGAAATCCAATGATTATGAAAATTTGTATGGTTATACTAGATAGTAAGCTAAATCCACCAAGCTTTAAATCACTGAGTTTGGATAAGTAACCACTGAGAAATGGCTCTGACAAGATGAGTGAAAAAGTCGGGTACCTGACAGAGAAGTGAAGATGAACAGACCCTGTTGACTTCAAATGAACATAACTGAAGATTTCAACATCCAAATTACATGAAAATTTGTGAGCATATAGTAGACTTATAGAGCTAACTTTACCAAGTTAAATCACTGAAAATGATGCACCAAGCGCAGAGGAAACATCTCTGCAAGCTGACTGAGAAAACTGAGAGTAATGGCAGTGAGTAGTACACTTCACAAGAACATGGAAAGATGAAACCAAATAATCATGAAAATGAAAGTATATTGCTTGTACAATACAATGACTTACTGATACATATGTGTGCCTTGTAATCACACCTTGATATGGCATAAAGCTCAGCTCTTGGAGGTCTTCACATAGGTCTCTCTAACCACGACTAAAACTGCCATCTATTTATAGTTGAGTTTGGGAGGCTAACTTCCCTCAATCAGTCTCCAATCAATCAATGATTGATTTGATTCTCTACCTACCACAAATCACGAATTCATGGCTCCTCTTTCCATTCTTGATCAAGTGGACTCAACCACTTAAGATTCTCTTACTTTTACATTAAGTAAACTCTTCAAAAGTTACAAGAGGTAGTTCACAAGTGAACTTTACATAGTCTTCTTTTTAAAGCTTCTTCTAAGACTTTGTGAGACTCAAGCCAATACTTAGGCTTGTCATAGACTTGCTCCAACAGTTGGCCACGGGAATAGGCTCTTCACCTAGTAAGTACCGTTCGTCTCTTTGCCTAATCCACTCTTTTCGTTTCTTAATACGTTCCAAGGCTTCTTGTCGTGCCTCCTCTCTAATCTGCTCTTCCTCTTTCTTCCTATTTTGTGCACCTACGAGACGTGCTAACATTTGATCCGTCAATGGCTCCATAAACCGTTTCACTCTACATCCACTTATGTAGTTAGGAAGAATATCTCCATCCAGAGTGGCTAGATTAACTGCTCCACTCGTAGAGATCCTATTATTGATTAGAGGTCCATATCCGCGTTTTTGTAATTTCTTAGCATGTTGCTTCAAGGTGTAGACTAGGACCAAGTCTCCTTCTTTTAGTCCTTTGTCTTTTATGTGTGCATCATAATATACCTTTTGTCTTCGCTAGCCGCATAAATTCTTGCGATAGTCTACAACCGAGTTTCATGCACTTTCTCGATATGGTCTAGTTGTTGGGACAATTCATGTCCGGTCCATTCATACTGCTGGGCTACTCTCAAAGTGGGTATCAAAAAATCAATTGGCAGAATTGCGTTCTGTCCGTATACTAGATTGAATGGGGTAGTTCCAATGGCAGTCTTGTACGCGACTCGGAAGGCCCAAATTGCATGATGCAATTATTTGTCCCAGTCAGACCTCCCATTATTGACAATCTTTGTCAATACTGTGCATAACACCTTATTGTAACTTTCTGCTTGACCATTGGCTTGGGGGTGGTATGGGACTGAATTTTTATGGATCACTAAGAACTCATTCATTAAAGACTCTATTACTTCAATAATGAAGTGCGTTCCTCGGTCACTCACAATCTCAATTGGTAATCCGAAACGAGTGAATATATGCTCAAAAAGAAACTTAGCAGTGGTTTGAGCATCGTTTTTTCTAGTAGCCTTTGCCTCTACCCATTTTGTCAAATAATCGGTGGCTACTATGATATATTCGGCATGTGACCCTTTGGCCGGTGGGTTAATGGGTCCTATGAAATCAATACCCCATTTAGAAAAGGCTCTGGTGCAAACCATAGGTCTCAATGGCATGTCATCTCTCCGAATCGGGTATTTAGCCCTTTGGCATGTCTCACAGCTTCGTACATAGGTCTCCGCATCCATATGTAAATTTGGCCACCACAAGCCTGCAAAGAGGATCATTTTCATGATTCTCTCAGCTGAGAAATGACCTCCTACCGCACCTACGTGTGCCATCTCTAATACGGGTAAATATTCTCCTTCATGCACACATAGTTGTAATTGTTTGTCTTTTCGTCTCCTAAACAAGTGTCTTCCCATGAGTACATAATCCTTGCTCATTTCCTCTAAAGATCGTTTTCTTGCCAAGCTAACTCCTTCCTCATGTTCTCTTGTCTTTAGGAATTTTACCAATGTTTTGCTCCAATTGGGTGCTATTGTTGAGAAAGGTATGGATGTATGATCCTCGAGGATAGTCTCCTGGCATTCTGCACAGTTACTCACATAGTCATGGACATCCTTAGGCATGTCAGGCTAGTATACTCCTAATCGTTTAAATTCCCTAATAGTTCCATGAGTTCCTTTGTGTGTCCTCCATTTGTTCACATGAGCTTGTTCAATCAGCTTCAATTGTTCGTCTTCCTCAGCACATCTTAGTAGTACACCATTGGGTTCCTTATAGTACACACGTCTCGCAATAATGTGCAAATTCTTCCACTACAGAATTTCCTTTTTATTCTCTTTATTGATTGAGTGTTGTGGGCCATGAGTGAGTATCGGAATTAGTTTTTTTGCCCACTTTGGACACACTCCCAGATTAAACAGGTAAGTGTCTGGCAGATCGTCGGGTACTCCACTTGGTGGTTCTCCATGTGTTAATCTAGAGAGGTGATCTGCTCTTGTATGGGTATTTCCCTTTTTCACTATTACTTCAAAACCAAACTCCATCAATAGCAGAAACCATCTTACAAGTCTTCCCGTGTTACAAGGCTTATTGACTAGGTACAATAAAGCTTGATGATCTATGAAGAACTTGAACTTGTTGGCTAAGAGATAGTGTCTAAATTTTTTCACTACATAGACCATTCCTAATCCCTCTCGCTCTGTAGTTGTATAGTTCCTCTCAGCTTGATTCAGTTGTCTACTCGCATAGGCAATTGGGTGATCTAACTTCCCTTCGTCTGCTGGCTGGGCTAAGATACATCCTATTGCGTAATTAGAAGCATCCACATGAATATGAAAAGGTTTGTTCCAATTCAGTGTCTTCAAAATTGGAGCAGTGCTAAGCCGCTTCTTTAACTCGTTAAATGCCTTTTCGCATTCATCAGTCCAAATGAATTGAGTCAAGAGTCCATACAAGGGTTTGGCGATTATGGCATACATGTGGATAAATCGACGATAGTATCCACAATGTCCCATAAATGCTTGCACCTCTTTCGCATTCTTTGGTCTAGGAAGCTCGAAAATGACTTTAATCTTGTCTTCATCTGTGGATATTCCATTTCTAGAGACTATGTGTCCTAAGATCTTCCCTTGTCTTACCATGAAGACACACTTCTTAGGGTTCAGGCAGACTCTATATTGTCTAAATTTATCAAAATATCTTCCGTAATTCAGGGATGTGGTCTTGACTTTGATTTGAATATGTACATAGGTCATCTACATACACCTCCATGCTCTTCTTCAGGAATTCTTTGAACACATGACACATCAATCATTGGAAAGTGTCAGGCGCATTAGTGAGTCCAAAATGCATCACTTAGAAAGCATAGACTCCCCATTCAGTCACAAATGCGGTCTTATGTTGATCCTCAGTAGAAATAGCTACTTGCTTGTATCCAGAGAATCCTTCTAAGAAGCTATAGACTTCTTTCCCTGCAACTCTTTCCAATAGGTGATCAGTGATGGGCAATGGGTAGCTATCACGTATAGTAGCTTCATTCACTTTTTTCAGGTTAATGCATACTCTGAGTTTTCCATTCTTCTTAGGCACAACCACTAGTGGTGATACCCATTCAATGTGTTCTATTTCATAAATGAATCAAGCCGCTAATAGCTTGTCTATTTCTTCTTTTATTTTAGCAGCATAGACCTCATTGTATGTATAAGGACGTTGTTTAGATGGTTTTGCCTCCGCCGTCATTGGTATTCTATGAGAGCAAATAGAGGGTTCCACACCCTTGAGATCCTTATATGTCCACGCGAATACATCTCGATATTCTCAAATCAATTGTATTAATTCTTCTTCCTCCTTAGTTGACACATCTTTACCTATGTCTACATCTTTCTTCTCCATCTTCCACCGTTACTATGATTTTTTTTGTTTGTTCTTTGTTATCGTATGCTTCTCCTCCTCTAGCCTCTCTCTTAGGCATTTGGATGGCTATTTTTCTCTCCTCTACTTCATACCTTTCAAAATGCTCCGGAACCTCAAAAAGATCCGGACTTGGTCCGATTTTACTCACACTTTCCTCTTGCTTCTGTACTATGGGGGTTGCTTCTATTGCTAACACTTTGGTCACTCCATACTTGTCTTCGGTATGAATAGGTTCTAGGTAACATTCTTTAGAGTCAAACTCTGGTTCCATCTCTATGCTCTCGTATTCTTCTTTTCATTCCTTTTCCAATATTTCCCTTGCTTCTACTTCTTGAAGGACAACCATGTACAAATTTATGTCATAGCCTTCTTCATCCACACATTCATTCATCATCAAAACTTCTTCATTCACACATACATCCAAGGTAGCTAAGATTTCCATCCATCCATGCGGTTCAAATGTTTTGTCAGGAAAGATTTGAGGCATATACATTGGGTCCTCTACAGGTCGGTAGTTAGGATGTCCCATTGGCCACAGTTGCCTTTTATTATCCTCTTTCTTGGCTTCTTTACACATCCATAATTGGGCATCCTCATGCATCCATGATTGATCGCTTGATCCAGTGCTATGAATAGATAGATCATCTTCCTTCTTGTGTATAGGATTCCATTGTAGTGGAGGGACATCTCGATATGCAAACGTATGCAAGTTTATCTTGGTGGTATTTCCTTGATGTTGCAGTTATAATGAATCTCGTCCCCAGTCTTGCACTATCTGCATTTGTCTCATGAAAGGTCGTCCTAATATCATTTCGTAATTGTTAGCCTTTTCAAATTTACAGATGGCTAATGTGTGTTCAAATTCAACTCCACAGGTGGTTAATTTGATCTTTTCTAATATTCCTAAGGGTTTCTCCACATGATCGTCTGCTAATTAGAGCTTCATGCGTGTGGGTCGTAAGGCAGGTTTTCCCCATTTCTCCCAAATCTCCTTGGTGGCAATTCCTACTCTTGCTCCTGTGTCTAATATAGCCTTGGTCATGTACCCATTGTAAGTGACAGGTAGACATGTATTACCTTCGTCTCCTTCACTAAATTCCCCCACCTTATCTACTGGAATTTGTATCTTAGATGGGTTTTCTTTCCCCTTGTTTTCCTTTTCATCCTTCTCCTGCCCTAATTCTAGTTGACTTGCTAATTGTTTCCATATTTGCGGTTTAACCCGGAGTAGTTCTTCCACAGTCAGTTTGCATTGTACTTTTTTCTTTCTAAGTTCTGTTAGATTGTGTGAATTCTTATCTGAGTTTCCTTTTCCTTTTCCCTCTATCATGGGTGCTCTGATTATCATAGATTCCTTTTCGTATTCTCCCATGTAATTTGGTAGGGTTGAAATGCTTTGAGCTTCTTCTCTATTTCGGTCTAGTCTTGATACTTCCTCATATACTTCTTCCATGTTGGGATTTGGTTGATAAACTTCAACATCTAATTCCTCAAAGGGAGGCTTAGTCACTCCATTTCTCTTCCATTGTTCTTCTTGGATTCTATTCCATAATTCTTTTGGCCAATCAACCTCTAAGTCAGGTATTGTTGACATAGGTTCATCCTGGGTTTTCACTCGCCCACATTTATCATCCTTCTCTTTCGGTTCTTTATCCTTGGCTTTAACACACTCCTTGTATTGCTCCTCCGCTATCCTTGTCTCTGGAAGGGTTGGGATAGTCTTTTCTAGGGTGGCTTGTGCTACCTCTGTACGTTTCCTGCATATAGCAAGCCTCTCTTTTTCTAATTCTCCTTGTGGGTAAAGCTTTTTGTGTTGTTCCACATTTGGTCCAGTCTTAATTCTAGCGTGGTAAGCTTTCAACCACATGTCCAAGTCATCCGGTTTCGGGTCAGCTAGAATTGATCCTAGTTTCTCTGCTTCTCAGATAAGCGGTGGAATGGGAACTTCTTCCTGACTCTTTGGTTCTTTATGCTCCTTACTGCTTCTTGTGTGTTTCTTATTTTCTTGACTTTTATTTTTCATCCATTTTTCTTTGAGCTTCTCTCTTCTTTCCTTCCATTTTTGTGCTTTTGTGTTCTGGGTATTCTCATGTGGGTCCTCTGAATCTTCCACTATTTGAATTTTGGGGTTTACGGTTCTATTGTTTTCTTGTTCCTGATCCGGTTGTTTTTCTTTTCGTTCCTTTGTTTGAGATCGTGTAATGGCCTTTAAAGGCACGGTGTATTCCTTGTCACCTCCAGGTGCTTCTATCACTTCAATTACATTAATAGGTGCGGTGTCTTGGGCCTTAGTGGGATTCTTTGGGCAGTCTCTAAAAAGATGTTCAATTACATTAATAGGTGCGGTGTCTTTGGGCAGTCTCTGGTTCTTTATGCTCCTTACTGCTTCTTGTGTGTTTCTTATTTCTTGACTTTTATTTTTCATCCATTTTTCTTTGAGCTTCTCTCTTCTTTCCTTCCATTTTTGTGCTTTTGTGTTCTGGGTATTCTCATGTGGGTCCTCTGAATCTTCCACTATTTGAATTTTGGGGTTTACGGTTCTATTGTTTTCTTGTTCCTGATCCGGTTGTTTTTCTTTTCGTTCCTTTGTTTGAGATCGTGTAATGGCCTTTAAAGGCACGGTGTATTCCTTGTCACCTCCAGGTGCTTCTATCACTTCAATTACATTAATAGGTGCGGTGTCTTGGGCCTTAGTGGGATTCTTTGGGCAGTCTCTAAAAAGATGTTCCTTCACACAATCATTGCAATACCCTTCCCAAGTTCTAGGAGGTGGTGGGTTGTAAGGTCGAGTACATTCTCTAATAAAATGATCTCCACCGCACCTATAGCATGGTCCTCTCGGCACTGGAGGTCTAATGGAGGGTCTCCCGGGTGCGGGTGCCTTGGGTGCAGTGTACATTTAAGTAGCCACCTCCGTTCCATAGGCCTAGTCATAGCCTTCATATCCATGGTATGCTAGGTCATATGTTGGTTCATAATCAAACATATTGGTTTCATAGGGATAGTAATATCCTGGGGATAGCTCGTATCGAGGATTTGCTGATTCTACACTGGTCATCATTGAGGCTCATACTATGACTCTTTCCAAATTTTCTTCCGGTTGGGCGTACTTCACAAGTACCACATGTTGGGACTGCGATAATTGTGGTCCTAACATTGGTTGGGGTTGTGGATGTTGTGCTTGCTCGTGCTCCTGATGGTGTTGGGTAGGGATTGTACCTAGGCATATCTCTACCTGGATCCCTAGGTGGATATCCATATGGTCGATATTAAGGTGGTTGTGGAGGTCGTCTCTGCCTATTGAATGGGCAATTTTTCGTGGTGTTATTAGTGTATTTTTGTTCTATGTGACAGTAAAAGGCAATTCTAGGGTAATGTTGTCTATTGTAGGGGTACATTTGAGGTATTCCAGCTCCTCCTCGGACGCTCAAATGAGTGGGGTGATCTCCTCCACATAGACTACATCTTTGTAACATAGGCACTCTTAAGGCTAGTGTTGGTAATTTCTCTGTCCTTGGACTCCGAATTTCTTTGCCACCAGCTTCGCTAATTCTTCCACATTACTGGGATTGGATGTAATTGTACTCCGAGAGTCTTTTGATTTCGTGGGGCTGGGCATACTCTTGAGATCCTCTGCTAGATTGTCCTCTAAATCAATACATTCCTGTAGGCATTCGCTCAATGTCTGTAGCCTCTTTACGTATATTAGCGTTCTTAGAGTTCCATTCGTTAGTCCATCCAAAAATAATGATATCATTTTTTGTTGCATGGGTCTCTCTACTACCGGACATCTATCCACATACTGGTTGAGTCTTCAGGCAGCGGTTTTCACGGTTCTGTTTAAAACTATGGATTAAAGACGCAAAATTGTGTTTAATCCCTCTCTTAGTGAATTCCCCAATGAATTCTTGAAAGAATTGCTCCATATCTCCAAATTGGTTGGGGTCTAAGGGCTAAAACCAAGTCAGAGCCATTCCTGTGAGGGTGAGACCGAAAGACTCATACTGCACGAAGAAGTCGTCTACTTGTTCTGCTCTTAAAACTTGTTTAAATTCAACAATATGATCATAAGGTTCTCCCAATCGGTCATAATGATTCCTCACGCATTTGGCCACCTGAATAGGTCTCAATCTTCTCATTGGTTCTGGTTGTCTAGGCATTACAAGGAAGGTGGGAACCGCTGGTCTAATTGGGGATATTTCTAGCTGCACTCCTATTGGGTGTCTTGGCCTTACTAGTGGTCGGTATTGATTTCCTACTCCAGGGTGGGTCTGATTGTGTGGTTGCACTCCGGGAGTCGCAAATTGTACATGAGCATGGTTAGGAATGCTCTGTTGGCTTGTTTGTCCCGACATTGTGTGCTCTACCTCTTGTTGTGTTCCGAAGGGGTTCTGAGAGGTGGTTGCCTGCTCTCTTTGCGAGAATACAGACAATCCCATGTATTTCAATTGAGCCCTATCTATGGCATCTACCAACCAATACCTTCTCTGGTCCTTGTCTAGGTATGTCACTCTAGACTCGTCTTCCGGATCCTTTAGTTCATAAAACGTCATCGGACTTTCTTCTCTTCCTCGAGCAGGTGAGTCGGTTTGAAGTAACAAGTCTGATCCATGGATCAAATAGACTTCCAGTAAGTAGTCATCTTGAGGTATCAAGTCCCCTCTCAAGACTCGCGTCACTTGGGACTTGCCTCTAGGGGTAGTCACTAACTCCTCAGGATTTGATCTCCCTGAGTTTTCTTGTCCCACTAACTCTCCCCTCTCATTGATCAAATCTAGGTATTCAACCACTATGTAGATATGACCCAGCTTGTCCATGTATGCTCCTCCTTCATATTTAACAACCGGTCTGGGCACAATTGTTGCATCCATGGAAGTCACCATCCTAGCCACAGATATGTTTAAACTATCCAGGTAGATGGGGACCTCCTGGGCATTGGTAGAAACGTACTGTAAAGAAGTGCGATACTCTCCTTCCACAGTGGTCATGAAGTTTCTTCCGGGAGTGGGATCCTGCATGTCTTCCAAAGCCATGGGTATCTCCTCCTCTGAGTCACTAGAGGTGTCTCAATAGATTGAGCGGTGACTGACCTGAGCGGCACTTCCAACGGAAGATATGACACTTCTCCGGCTACTTAGCACCCTTCCTGACCTCAAGTTTATTCACCCTCCTGCGGCTCTCTAGGTCTCTAAAACTCTCCCTAAGTGGCTCCTCAAATGCCTCAAATTTGCCTTTGAAAATGCTCCAAAAGTTCTAGCAATACCACTTTTGGCGATACTGTACCATACAATACTGTACTAGGTGATACCAAGCTGTCCCCGATACGATACACATAAGCTCACGATACGATACCTGAAGACTAGACGATACAATACTTAGAACAAAAGGCGATATGATACAATTGTTGAGCACGATACGATATTGGATGCTCTGGCGATACGATACATCACGTCTGGATGATACGATATCATTCCAATCACGATACGATACCTAAGGAGTCCACAATACGATACCAAAAAATTGGGCGATACGATACTTATGCACTGAGCAATACGATACCGAGAATTTTGGCGATACGATACTAAAGTTGGGCGACAGGATACTAGGAACTGCACGATATGATACCAATTTTTGGACGACACGATACCAAAAAGGGTGACCATACAATACTGGAATTCCCCACGATACAATACCTAAGTAATGCACAATACGATACTAGCAAGTCACGCGATACGATACCAATGCAAGTGGCGATACGATACCACCAACTTGCACGATACGATACTAAAATGGTATCGTGATACGATATTGGGAAGTGAGACGATACGATACCAAAAGTGGACCGTGATACGATACCACTTTGGTAAAGTGAGATCGCGATACCAACCAGGCAATACGATACCACAAGTGGTATCGCGATACCAAGACTGGTAATCGACGATACAATACTTCGGCGAGTATCGCGATACAAGGGAATTTTTGGTATCGCGATACCAAAAACTCAACCGATCACGATACTCAAGCCAAAATACCTCCAAATTCAAAAATTTTTCTCCCCCCTTTCTCTTCTCTCACCCCTCTTCACTCCTAGCCTACTCTCTCACTCAAAGAAATTCAAAAAACACTCTGTCCCACCCTACGATACCAGATGTGCGTTTAATCACGTGTGAGTGCACTTCTATTGTGTTTTTGCTATTGGAATCTTATGGGAGCTTACCTCTGTGATGTCCTGCTTGTGCCTTGAGCTCACTAGCTAGCTTTGAAGGCTTGGAGAGCGCTATACTACATAGACGATACAGATCACTGCCTAGAGACGATACCACATTCAGAGCAAATGGGAAATGAGCTAAAAATTTTTTGGTTTTTATACTTTTTGGTGACTGAAACTTAACTACACTAATTTGGCAAATTTTTTTGGGATTTTTCTTGGTGATCTTGGATTACTCCTACTCCATTTCTCTTCCTAACCTAACCGTAACTCTTTCTTCTCTCCCTCTCTACTAACCCTAAATCTAAAAACTCATTACACACACCTCCTGGATGTGAAGTAACAAGTGATGAAGTGTTTGACTACTTGTTAATGAACGAGTTCACTTCTATAAGTACGATTTCATCACTCTCGAACTATAACCATCACGAAGGCACCTTGGTTGAGTGTGTCCCCAGCAACGGTGCCAAAAACGTGTGTACCTTCAAAAGTCTTAGGGACTTGTGCCAAAGAGACTAAATCTCATTTGCTACACAAGTGCGTATAGTGGGGAATCGACACATGCTTATTTGTCAATCCGACGAATCGACCTAACCAAGTGTATGAGGACTTGTGCTCACGTAATGGAATATGAAGTGGTTCAGCTCACATGCATGAGAAAAGACTAACCTACCTCTCCAACTCACTTAATCACCAAAAGTCTCTGTCGCGATACCACTTATAATAGTTTTCACTAAATCGAGGGTTTCTCCTAGCTCTGAACTCCAAATATGGCCAATAATGGGTTCATTTTGAAGCTCTCGACGAGACACATCTATTGGAGGTAGCTTCACTTGATTTTGACAATTGGGCTTCAAGTTATGACCAAAACAGTGAATGGTGGGAAGCACAAACACTCACTCCACAACTCGTACTAGCTCACACACACACTACAGTAGCTCAAAAACAGTGGGGAAGGGTAGACAACAGTCCT
Organism: Ceratopteris richardii; assembly: GCA_020310875.1. Taxonomy (NCBI): domain Eukaryota; kingdom Viridiplantae; phylum Streptophyta; class Polypodiopsida; order Polypodiales; family Pteridaceae; genus Ceratopteris; species Ceratopteris richardii. The sequence goes on along the minus strand of CM035437.1, from coordinate 113,268,778 downwards.
ACACACACATTCCAAGCATTACACACACATAGAAGATCAAAGAGAAGGTAGAAATCTGAAGGAAAGAAGCAAATTCGAAATTCTCAAGCTCTTCTTCACAATGGCAAAAAGTCTCTTCAAAGAGTCACAAAGTGACTTATATACATGTGCCCTAAAAATGGTCCTTTCACACAAGTGACCGGCACTTTATAGACTATTTCTATTGTCTTACTATTTTACAAGAGGTATATTACAATGTTTTGGGATTATGCATCTAGAGGACTCCTCTAGTGTATTTACAAGGCTTGAGGGAATTTCCTAAGACTTTGAAGAAAAAAAAATATGCCCATTAATTTGAAAATTTTGGGGCTCCTCTTTCGTGCCTCTTTGCTCTGCAACAATGGGTCAATCACAATTCACATGTGGCCGTCAATCGTGGTCAAACAATCATTGACTGAGTCCGTCGTGATGGACAGTTCTATCGGGGCTGTCAGTCACGATTGATAAGTCAATCATGATTGATGGGTCGGTCGCGATTGACATGTGGCACACGGAGGCTCTGTCGATCGTGGTCAATCGATCGTGGACTCTATCGGTCGTGGTCAATCGGTCATGGACTCTGTTGGTTGTGATCGACGTGTCGGTCACAATTGATAGGTCTGTCGACAGGTGTCCGTCGTCATTTGTTAGTCGCGATTGACATGTCAATCATGATTGATAGAAAATAGAGGCATTTCAAAATTTTAAACACACAATTAGGATGCCCTAGGCCTGCACATCATGTTTGTGGACTTGGTTTAGCAAAATGGTCAATTTTTTTTATCGGTCGCGATTGACAGAGGTCAATGCCTTGTGACCTTCAAGTCAAAAATTTTACCTGCTGGAGCTGGTACAGCTACTGGGGATGCCGGTTCCTACAAAAAATCTCAGAAAACACACAAATGCACAAGCATGCAAATGCTCTCTCACTCTCTCTCACTAGTGAAATGAGGGGAATGGTATGGGAAGGGTGACATGACCAAAAATCTGAAAATATCGCGATGATGGAGATGGAGGTGGGAGATGGTGATGATGATTATGGTGATGAAGATGGTGAAGAAAACAAAAGGAAATAGATAAAAGTGAAGAAAATACCTATGACTCCAATGTCTCAACTATACGTCTTACCATCACACTCTCGTCCTCAAAGTTCTCTCCACGGCAACGGCACCAAAATTTGGTGTAGCTCAGTGGGGAGTAGCATCTCCTTTAATGTCAATCCGAGAAGACATGAGGATGGTATGAAGACCTCGAACAAGTGATGGCACAAGTGTGTGAGTGAGAAGCACACAAACATGCACACATACACACACACGTGCACACAAGGCAAGAACAAAGAGAGAAACAATGGAGTTCTTTAGATTACTCAAAAAGTCTCATATACAAGCTCAAATCACTAACAAGCTAACCTCAAAAATGAGCTCTCTAGCTCTTTTTATAGTTTTTGACTAGCTTTGGTCTTGTTTAGACCTAGTGTTTGGCCTAGTTAAAAATTAGGTTCCTAGGCTATTTTGGAGGCTCAAACGAGCTCTAAAAATTATGAAAATTGGTACATAAATACTTCTAATACTCCTCAAGCTCAAGGACTCCTCGGCTTGAACAAAATGGAGTCGAATCTACCAAAAACAGTATTTACAATGTTCATGAAATGATCAAAATCACTGTTACAATGGGGTTAAGTTGGGAAAAAACTGAATGGCCTACTTATCGGATCTTCATTGACTTCCTTTCTTACTTGTTCCTTCTCTCTACTCTGACTCCCTTCGTTGGCTTCCCTATCGTGTAGGTCTTTGAGTGTCCTCACTTCTACCAACACACTCTCAAACCTTTGGCAGTACTAGTTGAAAGGTTAAGCACATGAACTGCAGTCAACATTGCTTCTACACAAAAGCCTTGTGAAAGCTTTCCATGATGAAGCATAAAAGCTACTCTATTCTTGATAGTTCTATTCATCCTTTCAATTACACCATTTTGTATTGGAGTATAAGGATCTCTAAACTCTCTATGAATTCCTCTAGACTTAAAAAAAGGCTGAATTCATGTGAGGTATACTCACCCCCATTATCTTAACATAAAGCCTTAATCTTAGTTCCTTTTTTAGCCTCAACTAAATACCTCATCCTTCCATTTGACAAGATATGCTAAGAATTTTCTAGTAGCATCATCTATGAAAGTGGCAAAATAAATAGAACTACCTAATCACCTTGTGTGCATAGGACCACACACATCTATATGAATAAGAAAAAAGCTAAATTGAAGAGTCGATGTGTGTCTTATGCACATTCCTAGTTTTCTTTCCATATTGACAATGCTCACAAAATGAAAAATTAGATAAAGATAACACAATTAAGTAACTAGAACAAGAAAGATTTTCCATTCCACTGTGAGATATATGGCCCAAAGGGCCATGCCAAATACAA
>CM035437.1:112483840-112503840 GCA_020310875.1 Ceratopteris richardii | reverse complement strand
GTCTTCTATTGAGAATGCGGGTGGTCATAAAATACTCTAGGTTCTTGTGATCTGTATACACAGTGACTTTATGAGTTGCTCCGTCTAGATGGTGATGCAAGGTATCAAATGCATCCACTATGGCAAAAAGTTCTTTATCATGAATTTCATAATTAATTTTTGGAGGGGAGAATTTCCTTGAATGATATGCAACTGGATGTAGGTGTCCATCATCTCCATATTGGGAAAGAATGGCCCCTAGGGCAAAGTGTGATGCATCTGTCTCTAGGAAGAAGGGCTTACTGGAATCAGGATGAACGAGAATTGGAGCAGTGGTGAATGCTAATTTCAAGGTTTGAAAGGCTTTTTCTGCTTCTTCGGTCCATGAGAATTTGGAGTTCCTTGTAAGCTTGGTAAGACGGGTCACAATCTTGGAGATGAATATCCTGTAGAAATTGGCAAACCCCAGAAAACATTGTACATCTCGAACACACGAAGGTGGTTGCCGAACAAGGATTGTCTCAATCTTCTTAGGGTCCATAAAAATTCCTTTATCCGATACAATGTATTCTAAAAATTCCACTTCTGTCTTATGGAAAGAGCACTTCTCCAATTTTGCATATAATCCTTTTTCTCTTAGTTTCTCTAGAACTATCTTTACATGACATTCATGATCCTCTAGATTTTTGGATAATATCAAGATATCGTCAAGGTATATTACAACAAAATCATCTAAATATTCTCGAAAGATATCGTACTACGAGATTACAAGAGCACAAGATAGGATGTCCAAGAACTAGACTAGACAAGATTGGAATGAGGAACAAGACAAGAACTGGAATTGGAACTTGGAGAGTACTTACTTGGCGGTACAACTCCTTGAGCTCCCAAGACTGGTATTGGCAAGACTGAGAATGAATGTGGCTAACCCCTCCTTATATAGGTTTTCCAAGGGCGGTTACGAATTGATGATGTCATCAATTCGAAGCAAGTCTCTGGAAGTCAGAATCGAGCAAGAAGACAGTCGATCTTATGGTTTTGGCACGTTTCGGACGCAATGGAAGCATTAGTTTCTCCTAATTCTGAACCAATCGTGAGATATAGAATTCACATGGAATCTGGGATTCAGGATGGTTTCCTTGTCCATGACATATATACGTGCGTGCACACACACACACACACACACACACACACATATATATATATATATATATATATATATATATATATATATATATATATATATATATATACATACATACATACATACATACATACATACATACATACATACATACATACATACATACATACATACATACATACATACATACATACATACATACATACATACATACATACATACATACATACATACATACATACATACATACATACATACATACATACATACATACATACATACATACATACATACATACATACATTACACACATACACACACATATATATATATATATATATATATGTGTGTGTGTGTGTATGTATATATATATATGTGTGTGTGTGTATGTATGTATGTATCATGTATATATGTATGTATGTATGTATGTATATGTATGTGTGTATGTGTGTGTGTGTGTGTATATATATATATATATATATACATATATATATATATATATACATATATATATATATATATATACATATATATATATATATATATATATATATATATATATATATATATATATATATATATATATATATATATATATATATATATATATATATATATATATATATATATATATATATATATATATATATATGTGTGTGTGTGTGTGTGTGTGTGTGTGTGTGTGAGTTATCCGGGTGCATTTAAACAGCGTTTTATCGCAGTTACAAAAAAGAACCCCTCTGTATTAGAAACTTATCTGACTATATTTAAGTTATATCAGATCTGTGCTACCTAATCCCAATTCAGTGATTATCCTTATCTAGGCTTGAAACGGAGAAAATTTAGTAGTCAGTTTCTAATTCTTTCATTTTCTCTTTTAAATTCACTAAAGATAGATGTAAGACTCTTTTGGTAGAAAAGTTTGCATTGCGTTTTAATTATTTATGGTTGAGATCGAAGTCCGGAGATATGGATATTAGAAAGAAACGTTACGCTAGAATAGTAGATGAAACCGACAATCTGCTTTGGTTAGATTTTCTTTTAGAAAACTTGTATGTGTGTGTATGTGTATATATATGTGTGTGTGTGTGTATATATGTATATATATATATATATATATATATATATATATATATATATATATATATATATATATATATATATATATATATATATATATATATATATATATATATATATATATATGTGTGTGTGTGTGTGTGTGTGTGTGTGCGCGTGTGTGGAAATTTTTCTCCTTTAAATTCACCAAAGATAGATGTAACGCTCTTTTGGTAGAAAAGTGTGCATTGCATTTTAATTATTTATGGTTGAAATCCAAGCCTGCAGATATGGATAGTAGAAAGAAACATTACACTAGAATAGTAGATTAAACCGACAATATGCGTTGGTTAGATTTTCTTTTAGAAAACTTGTATATTTTAGTTGGTGATACTTTATTCAAACAATGTATTGGAATTGTTATGGTTACAAATTGTGTTGTCTTTCTTGCTAATTTTTATATTTTTACTTATGAATTTGAATTTATGGAAAGGCTTGTTTTAGCTAATACTTGTCCTATCATTGTACACAAACTTTCTAATATTAGACTCTTTGTAGACGATCTATTAGTTCTTGATTTTAGTTCTTTTCAAGATTTTATGTATTTGAACCATGATGCTTTTGCTTGTGGTATTTATCCCAAAAATTTTTGTGAGCTGAATTGTACTTCACATGGTGTTTGTTATTCTTTCCTAGATCTAAAAGTATTTAATCTCCTTTTGGTTTGGAAGTAGACATTTATGATAAAAGATTAGAACTGGAGTATGCTACCATTAACATGATAGAAATGCCTCATATTGATTCAAATATTTCTCATTTACCAAAGTATGGCGTTGTTTGCTCTCAATTGTTTAGATTTTCTTGTCTATGTTCAAGGTTGTCTTCATTTGTAGTTCATTGTTGTCTACTAATTTCTTTGCTTGTTCGAAAAGGGTATTCATTCAAGAAAGTTTCAAAGAAGGTAAGGACATTCTTACTTTGTAACAAGTTCATTTATGGTTCTTCTTTTCATGTGTTCAAATTGGAGATTTTTTCACTCTTCATTTATAGTTTTATTTTAGTCTTTTGTTCTTTTATTTTATTTGTTTTTTAATCTTTTATTTTTATTATTACATTTATTATTATTTTAGCTATTTCTTTTTACTTTTTTAATTTTTAATTTTGTTTTTAATAATTAAATATTTAATATATATACATATTTATATATTTAATATTTTTTACTTTTTATAATTCGTATTTTAATTTCTCTCTTCTTATGTTTATATCTTTATATACATTGGGTTTTTAAAATTCTTATTATTATTATTATTTTTTCTCTTTAATTTCTTTATTTGATAGTAATATTATTTATTAATCTATTTTTATTTCTTCTTTTTTGTTATTTGCTTTTTATTTTAATTTTATTTTTTTAATATATATATATATATATATATATATATATATTTTTTTTTTTTTCAAAAATTAAAATATTGATTAATATTTTTTAGTGTGGCACATTTTGTATTGGTTTTCTTTCTTGTTTGTATTTTTCATGTCTTTTTGTCTAGTCTCTTCCTTTTGTTTGTTGTTTTTCCTAATATGTATGTGTTTGTGTTCTTTATCTTGGGTTCATAAGTTTGGATAACTTTGAACTTATATATATATATATATATATATATATATATATATATATATATATATATATATATATATATATATATATATATCTATATCTATATATATATGTGTGTGTGTGTGTATATATATATATATATATATATATATATATATATATATATATATATATATATATATATATATATATATATGTGTATGTGTGTGTGTGTATATGTATATGTATCTCTATATGTATATATATATATATGTATATATATATATATATATATATATATATATATATATATATATATATATATATATATATATATATATATATATATGTATATGTATATATATATATGTATATATATATATATATATATATATATATATATATATATATATATATATATATATATATATACATATATATATATATATATACATATACATATATATATATATATATATATATATATATATATATATATATATATATATATATATATATATATATTTTTTTTTTTTTAAATTTATTTATTTATACATTTATTAAGTCACTCTTGACATTGAAGTGCTATAAGTGGTGTGTGTATATATAATAATAGATAAAGAAAGTTTTAAAAAAGAGCAAAGACACTCTAGTAACAATAACGTTAGATTTATAATGTCAAATCAGTGAAAAAAAAATTACTTTAATAACTATTCACACCCATATACGGCATGACCATAGTACAATGTTCCATACACATTACAAATTACAAGAACATGAATACATGCTACCACAACATGATCTATGCAAGGTGGTGAGGTGCATTTGGTTCGATGCATTTAAGGTGCGAGGACAAAACTTTACAATCGGGGTAAGGTGTGTAAGGTTCATTTAGGGTTCATTAGGTGTGTTTAAGGTGCGAGAACCTTACCTTTCCTTCGAGGAAAGGTGTGTAAGGTGCATTCCATTACGAACGTAATATATATTAGTATATATTACATGTATAGCCTATAGGTAGTAGCCCGAGGCCGATAAGTTCCATAATCTATACTTTTGAATTAATTATTGAGTGTTTACCATTCATAACTTAGTACCTACTAATAACAGTTTACATAGTATTGATTACATTAAAGTTTAAACACTAGTTACATAACAAAAATCAAGATCAATGATCAATAATTAGAGCATCGTATGAGTCATGACATGAGACATACACCACATTAGAGAGAAGGTAGAACCACCAAAAAAATTATATAGAAGATACATGATGAAAAATACAACCACCATGACCCATCCAATCTCGATCATAGTTTGTGAAGCTTATGGCTAACATAATACAAACAAAGATACAATGTATGGACTATGATGTCATCAAAATACACTATAGTGTCACTATATCGGATACATAGATGAATCATGATAGCAATAAACAATAATAAATGATCAATCCTTTGACTCAATATCATCTAAACTGAGTGACTGGGTAGATGACGATGCCTCTGATGAAAGAATGTTCCCCATGACGAGAACATTTCCTTTATCGTCGAACTTTGGTATTAGCATAATAGATAGATGATAGATCAATGGATACTCCTTCAAATGGCTCATCTTCATCCTGTATATCATCTTGTGGAGGATTCGAGTCTCCTCTTCATTGAGGACCCATCTTGCACATCCTTGCGTTGCATGAGGATGGAGCTGAACTAGTAGATGGAACTAATTACGTCTCTTCTGAAGTAAGCGTAAATTGGCGTTACGAAAGATCACACACTTTAATTGCACAACACTCGAGCAATTCCTAAGCTTGCTGTGCAAAAGTGAAAAACTACTCTAGTTTCATTCACAAGGACTGCGAGACGAATCTCATGGAAAATGTCAGAGGACTGCGAGACAAATCTGTTCGAAAACAATGTCAGGATGCCTTAAAATTGACCAAAAATCAAGCAATTCTAATTTTGGTACTTCGTCAAATTTTGGTCAAAGATGGTAAAAAATAATTATTAGCTCATTGGCTAGTACTCTCTTAGACTTTCTGATGATATATAACATTGCACCATCTAGCATAGAAAGTCAATCAAAAGTCAAACTTCAATTCTGCATTTCAAAGTTTTTGCTCATAATCAATCAAAGGCTAGGATTTAAATAAGAAAAAGTACTTAATCCTACGACTGTGTATTATTTGCTTATAAAGCAACGGTCAAAAGCAAAATTGGTCACAAAAAGCATATTAGGCCATACAAATGTCTTGGTGCAAAAAATCATATAAAGCTGCTTTTAGGTGCTTTTTCGCTATTGCTTTTCACCTAAGGTTAAAAAACTATATAAAGAGGGTATTATGGCCTCTCTTGATCATCAAGCCATAAGCATACAAGCTTACAAGCTCTAGGGTTAAGAGTTAGGAGGACTTTTGGAAGAGTATATGTTGATTTGGAGGAGTTTTGGCAGCCTATCATTCCTTCTTCTTCACACATCTTGGTGCATATCTTGATTTCCTGAGCATTGGCATCCAACTCTAGGGTTTTTTCACGTGTTGCTTCTGAATTAGGTTTTTACCTACTACTTCATCGTGAGAAGTTATCGTAATTGCTTCTCCACATCAAAGAACTAATTTCAAATTAGGGTTTGCTCAATAAGCGTTTTTAACAATTCTTTCAATTTTTTTTTTTTGCAAATATTCTATCATATAATACGTCTTAGAAACTACCTACAACCCTTTAGAATACCTTAAATTCAGTTGTCTATCATTGCACACATTGTATTTTGACATTTTGCATTTAATTAGTGTGTAGTAACAATAAGCTTCCTCATTTTTATAACTTTCTTCTCTCTATCTATTGTCATTCATTTCTCTTGATTAAGTTAATGTGTATTATGTGCTAAGGTTCAAGTGTTGAAAAGATCTTGATTAACCCGTGATAATTTATTGTTTTGGCTCAAGGCAGTCCGGTGCGTTTGGTGCGTTCAGTTCGGTGCATGTAAGGTGTGAAGATCAAATGGTATTCAAAGATAAGGTGCGTCGTTACAAATACACATATATCTATAATAATCTTAAGATATAATATGTACATGTGTATTATACATGTTAAAACTTGCAAATAACAAATTACAATCATTAGTGAACCATGTAGCATGATTTAATTTTTAATCTACATTATATCAAGATTTACAATCAATGACACTATTCACAATAAATATTATAATTAATCAATCATCACTCAATGTTTAGGAATCAATTTTCAAAAGCCAATATAGTTAAGGGAAATATCTGAAATCTGATAAATATGAAATCAAAAACATATATATATATATATATATATATATATATATATATATATATATATATATATATATATATATATATATATACTCGATTAAAAAACATCATGGGCTATAGCATATAAGTGTCACATGTGACACTCTAGCGTGTCTGCTGTATACTGTCAAAAAGTTTGAATCTAAAAAGTAACGTGGTACATGATATGTCTAACATCAATGCTCAATGATCATACGATAAACATTTGTCAAAAAGTCTGAATCATCATATGTCTAATGTCATATATATTAGATAGTGGGCATGAGATGATGAGTCTAGACTCTATATCTACTCTAGTTCATCTATGCCAAAGAACTCCTCTGATGATGAAAGAGAAATATCGCTTTTGGTAATGATACACCTTTATCATCATACTCTGGGTCCTCATGAAGAACCATCTTTGTGAACTCATGATTCTCTTGTGCATCCTCGGCAATGTCCTCAAGGCCTACCCTTGATACAATAGTCTTGCCTCTATGTCTAGGATGCAGTGCGACACTCGTAGATGGACCAAACTCCTTGGGTGGATCTCTTTTATGCATAACAGTAGCACCTGATGTCATGGACAAAGGAAACCATCTTGAATCTCAGATTCCATGAATCTTATATCTCATGATTGGTTTAGAATTAGGAGAAACTAATCCCTTCCATTCAGGGCAGATCCGGTGCTACGCACCTAAACTTTTTTGCGTTCATGCGGTGCGGTGCTTCCGGTGCCATCCGGTGCCAAAAATTCGTCGTTACATATTTTTAAAAAATATTACGAAAAGAAACGATGTCTACTGCGACGGATATTCCTCCTCCACTTTGTGACCTTAGTTAACTTGAACCCATCAGCAGATGAGCATAGCCTTGATCAATCCTTAACTATAACTAGTCGTGAGCCGTAACCTTTGATTTGGACTTGATTCTTGAATCTTGTGAGAGAGCGAGAGATTCCCCACACACACAAAAAGATTATTAGCCATTAGCCAATATCCACACATACATTCAGCGAGGAGGGGGGAGAGAGAGGGAGGAAGGGAGAGAGAGAGGGAGAGAGAAAGAGAGAGAGAGGGGGAGAGAGTGAGTGAGAGACACATACATTGAGAGAGTTTATTAGTTATTAGTGAACTATAATATGTGTTTTCTTTATTTGTGGTATAAATGTCATAATATATGCATATACTACATCTTTTGGGTATTAGTGTATTTGTAACGACGCACCTTACGCACCTTACCTTGAGATACCATTCGGTCCTCGCACCTTACGCGCATCGAATTGAACGCACCGAATGCACTGGTCTGCCTTGCTTCCATTGCGTCTGGAACGTGGCAAAACCCTAAGATCGACTGTCTTCTTGCTCGATTCTGACATCCAGAGATCATGCTTCGAATTAATGACATCATCGATGACATCATCAATTCGTAACCGCCTTTGGAAAACCTATATAAGGAGGGGTTGGTCACATTCATTCTCAGTCTTGCTAATACAAGTCTTGGGAGCTCAAGGAGTCGTGACCGCCAAGTAAGTACTCTCCAAGTTCCAGTTCCAATTCTTGTCTTGTTCCTTGTTCCAGTCTTGTCTTGTTCCTTGTTCCAGTCTTGTCTTGTTCCTTGTTCCAGTCTTGTCTAGTCTAGTTCTTGGACATCTTGTCTTGTCCTCTTGTAATCTCGTAGTATGAGATCTTGTTGAGTTCTTTCTTGTATCTAGTTCATCTCTTAGAAGGGAGTTCTTGTAATCCAGATATCTTGTCTCATACTTATGATCCAGGTTGTGGGATCTCCTGTATCATCTCTAGTCAAGTTTTCCATACCTATTGGTCCCGGGTTGTGGGACGTCTTGTATTGGCTACATCTTCTTGTATTATTTTCCCTACGTGGGTGTTCTTATAATCATAAGTGTATTTCTGAAATCTTGTCTAGTGAAGTCAGAGAGCACAATCTAGTGCTCCCCTGACACGTGATTGTGCTCTTTTGATGTTTTTGTTGATGCTCTCAAGCTCGGCATGAAGCATCTTCTAGATCTCATATGGCTCATCGCGAATGGATGCTTCTATTCTTTCTTGTAATCTGAAAGCACTTTCAAAATCAATAGTTGAAGTCTAGAAAACAAACAATAAATTTTATAAATAATATAATTTATCACATCAAACACCAAGGGGTTGTTGCATGAGGAGAGAGAAAGTAGAGAGAGAAACTTGTGCAGTTGGAGAAGAAGATGGAGAGGTTCAAGTTGAAGAAGTCCCATTCAAGTTGAAGAAGTCCCATTCAAGTTATGAGAGTTTTGGGATGAAGTCTTATTGCTTGGTGACTTTTACGTCATTTGGGCATGTTCACACATGGACAATGATCAAAAGTCATAAAAATAATGTAAATGAATGTAAATCCCTAATTCGGGGTCCAAAAATTTATAATAAAATTATGTATGGAAAGCTCTCGGAGAGGGCTATCACCTAGAAGGGTCAAAAGATACAAAACAAGAATGCTTGGAGCCTTTATCTCCAACAACCTCCCACTTAAAGGACCAAGGAGGCTCCTTTAAGCTAAGTAACTCCCACCATTTGTATACATAGCTGATGTTGTCCCTTGGGTAGACACTTAGGGAGAGCATCTGCAGGATTCTCTGAAGTATTGACCTTGATCAAAGTGATCAGGCCATCCTCTAATATTTCTCTAATGCAGTGGTATCTCACATCAATATGCTTTGTGTGTAGCATGGAACATGGCATTCTTTGCCAAACATATGGCACTTTGGCTATCACATTCAAGAACCGGATGCCTTTTCAGGCATCCCAACCTCATTACACAAGTGGACTAACCAAATGGCTTCTTTGGAAGCCTCTGTGGCTGAAATATATTCAGCCTCTGTAGTAGATAGTGCAACTATCTTCTGAAGTCTAGAGCACCGTGAAATAGCACCGCCCGCAAGGGTGTATACATGCCACTTGTGGACTTGTGAGTGTCCACATCACCTTCCATGTCCGGATCACGAAATCCTTTCAACTCCAATGGACACTTTCCATGACATAGGCATTTACCTTTGGTCCCTTTCAAATATCTCAAGATAGATTTGATTGCCTCCCAATGAGCTATGCCAGGATTAGCCATAAACCTGCTAACAACTCCCACTGCATGAGCAACCTCTGGCCGGGTGGAAACCATAGCATACATAAGTGAACCACAAGCTGATGCATATGGAACACTTCATGTAGTTGGCTGCATCACCATCTTTGGGATAGTCATCCTTGGAAAGCTTAACATGTGGCCTCAATGGCACCCCAAGAGGCTTAGCATCAGCCACATTAAATTTGTCCAACTCGTTTTCAATGTATTTTTCTTGGGATAAATGCAATGTATGCCGCTGCCTATCCTCTTTTACTTGCACACCAAGAATCTGCTCAGCTTCCACAAGGTCTTTCATTGAGAATGCAGGGTTCAGCTGCAGTTCTAGAGCATTTAGAGTGCTCTTTTTCTTCCCAGTCAGCAGCATATCATCTACATACAGCAGAAGAATTTGTGCTTCCATCTTCATCCTTTTTAGTGTACAAATAGAGGTCTGCATGTCTTCTTTTGAACCCATTTTTGAGCATAAATGCATCAAACTTCTTATACCAATGTTTGGGGGCTTGTTTCAGCCCATATAAGCTCCTTTTCAGCTTGCATACCAAATGCTCCTTTCTAGGAATGGCATATCTTTTTGGCTGTTTCATGTACAACTCTTTATCTAAATCACCATGCAAAAAGGCTGTTTTTAACATCCATTTGGAATAACTCCATATCCAAGGTAGCTGTGAAACCAAATAGCACACGTGATGTCATTTGAACCACTGAAGAGGACACTTCTTGGAAATCGATGCCCTTGTTTTGGGCATATCCCTTAGAAACCAGCCTTGCCTTATACTTGGGTCTTCCATCCACCGTCTTGATTTTGTATACCCACTTGTTAGGAATGGCCTTCCTGTCCCAAGTATCATTAGCATGCAAAGCTTTTATTTGTTCTTGCATAGCAAGCTTCCACTTCTTCTTGTGCTCACATGACTTTGCCTCTTTGTAGGTAAGAGGCTCATCCTCATCTGATAGCATAACATAATGCAAAGAGGGGTCATATCTTTGTACATTCCTCCTCAGACATGTAGCTCTCTGACCCAGTGATCCATATTTTCTAACAGTGGGTCTACATCAGGAGGTAGGTCATTATCACCATTGATGGGCTGCTGCTCATCATGTTCAGCCCTATTTTCAACATTGTTAAGTGGCGGCATATACTCTTCAAGAGCCTCATTTTGTTGTTCAACATCATCTTGCTCAATAACCACTAGCTCATTATTGTTTCCATCCTTGTGTTGTGCATCTTGAGGGGAAAATTTAGATTTTTCATGTGGCTGTACATCTGAAATTTGATCTTTTTATTGTCACTTCTAGAGGCACAATTTTTTGAGAAGCCTTGCCTCATCAAATACAACATCCTGGCTGCGTATTACCTTCTTGGACTTTGGAACTAACTTGCTCCTTAACTCAGGCCGTATATGCACAGAAGAATCACAACCAAAGATGCGTAGGTGGTCATATGAAGCTGGTTTGCAAGACCAAACCTTTTTCGGAATGCCACTTTTTAAGGATGTACGAGGGGATCAATTGCAAACATGAACTGCAGTTTTCAAAGCCTCTCCCCAAAATCCATGAGGGTGATCAACTGTGAACAACATGCATCTCACTCTCTCACATAAAGTCTTGTTATAATTTTCAACCGCACCGTTAGAAGAGGGGCTATATGGGATTGTTAGTGCCCTCTTCATATTTGAATTTTCACAAAGTCTATTGAATTGAACACTCGTAAACTCACCCCCATTATCTGAATGTAAGCATTTCAGCTTCTACTTGTTTGGGTAATCATAAATGCATGAAATTTCTTAAATGAATTATGAAGCAAGGCTTCATCTTTAGATTTAAACAAATAAACCCAAAGCTTTCTAGAGTAGTCATCAACAAAAGAAACAAAGTAAAGGGCACTCCCCATAGATTTGGTGGGCATGCTAGAAACATCAGAGTGAACATGAGAGACACCAGAGTAGTAGGAATTCTTTACTTGGTTACCATATTGGCATTCATTACAATAATTAATTTTTGAGCCTTTAGCATCAATCTTGTCCAAATTATGTAGTTTATCAAGGCCTCTTTGGATCACATGGCTAAGCCTTTTATGCCATGATTCCATATGTGAATGGATTTCAGCCAAAGCAATAAACTTGCCCAGCAAGGCTTTATTATGCAAGCAATAAAGAGTCCCTTTCTTTGTACCTTTAACAATCAGCCTAGAGCCTTTGGTAAGCTTCCATGACCCCTTCTCAAAGAGGGTCTATATCCATGCATATCCATTTGCCCAATAGACAATAATAGGCTTTTCTTATGCTTGGTACATACCTTACATCATGCAAAACAAGCTCATTACTTCCATCTACATTGAGATGCACTGTGTTAATACCTTCAATAGAACAAGCATTGTTATTCCCAAGATATACATGGCCGCTTGCATGAAAGGTAGTAAAACACTCCTTAAGAATAGTGACATGGAATGATGCACTTGAATCCACAATCCATGTTTGTGACAAAGCATCATTCACAGTAAGCAATGCATCAATCAGATCCCTCTTCGTGATCTGCATATCCTGTGCGTGAATATTAACTGAAGCATTATTATCTTTGGCATGATCTCCTTCCATAGTAGCACAAAGTATATCTTTTGCATTTGATAGCTCCTCCATGAGGACACTAGATGTTACATTGGCCTTCTCTTTGTCCTTGTCCTTAGAGTTGTCATTCGCTTCATTTTTGGTGTCCTTTCTCTTCTTGTCATCTATGTTCTTCTTTCTTTCTAGTTCAACTTTGTAGTATTTGCAATCAGGCTTCTTGGGACCTTTCATACCACATTGGTAACAAGTCACTCCAGCCTTGCCTTTGTTTTTCTTCATGTTCTTTTGTGCATTTCCACTTTTCTTTTCTGTTCTTCCTCTAGCCACATTGGCTGAACCACTGCCCTCTCCAGTGGCTTTCCTTCTGATTTTTTTCATTCAAAATAGAACCCTTTATACCTTCAAAGGTAAGATTGGGGTTATTTGAAAGTGAAACAACCAATGCTTTCCATGATTAGGGTAAGGTCATCAACAAGAAGATAATCTTAAGCTTATCATCAAATGCAGGCAATGTGGGGTGTTGCAATTGTGAGAGGGCACCTGTAGAAGTAGATAAGTGCTCAATCACAATTTTTTGACTCATCAAGATGCATACCCACTAGCTTACACATAAGATGCACTTGATTTATAGGCATGGTATTTTCATAGGTTGCCTTCAGCTTCTCTCATACCTCAAAAGCACTTGTAAGGCCCTTTAGATCCACTATTTCATTCGAAGACTGATAAAACCATCTTGATATAAGTGATTGCCTTTTTGTTTAGGTTCTTCCATGCTTATTTGTCATGTCTTCAAGCTTGACTTCCTCAAGAGTCCCTTTGCAATCTTTAGAAAAGAGGATCTCGAGCATTCTTTCTTTCCACAAATCAAAGCTGCAACCCTCGAATCTCTTGATTTCAAACAAGTTTTGAACATCAAAAGAGGTAGAAGCCATGTTTGCACACTACTAACTTCAAAAATTCACCGAAAAAAGGTAAAATTCACCTACGGTCTTGAGTGCAATGAGATGATGAGAATATAGCTAAAAAATTAAGCCAAAAATTGTTCTAATTTTTGATTTTTTTTTTGCAAAAATTTCAAAAAATCCCAGCAAGCTATGATTGCATCAAAAACAATAATTTTGTTGTTTTTTAACCACAAAAAACATATATAAACTCAAAATAGAGTCAATGGGTGCTTGTTTTCACAAAAGCCCCAATTTTTGCAGCAATATGACTTGTAAAATCAGAGAAATGACTGCAATCTCCAGCAAGTATGTCCTTCCACAATCTTATACACGTACTCCCATTCGAAATGAGAGAAAATCTTTGCAACAGAGGACTTGCAAATGAAAAACAGAAGAGAGGGTTCTGAAAGTGACATGCGAGAATTAAAGAAACACAATAGAAGAGGTTTTCCGTGATGCTCTAAAAAATTCAAAATTTGCTTTAGCTTTGCTGTGGGTTGAAGTAATCTTAAAAAAAACCAATACTTGTACTGCAAAAAATGAAGGTTTTTTGTGATGAAATTCTCCCAAATGCAAGAAAATGCGTTAAACTTAGCGTAGGATGAAGTAGAAAAGCATTTGGAGCAACTTTCTCGCAATGGAAAAGTTCAAAGCTTTGATACCAGTTGAAATAGGCCGTAGAGAGCTATGTGGTGGTGTGCTCGGTCCCTCCAAAGACTAAGGGAATGGGTGGTTGCACGAGGAGAGAGAAAGTAGAGAGAGAAACTTGTGCAGAATTTTGAAGAAGAAAATGGAGAGGCTGAAGTTGAAGAAGTCTCATTCAAGTTATGAGAGTTTTGGGACCAAGTCTTGTTGAAAAGTGACTTTTAGGTCATTTGGGCATGTACACACATGCCCAATGACCAAAGCAAAAAAAATTATAAATGTCTATAACTATTTAATTTGGAGTCCAAAAAATATAACAAAAATATGTTTGGGAAGCTCTCGAAGAGAGTTATTAGTTGGAAGAGTCAAAATATACAGAAAGAGAGTCCTTAGGGCCTTTATCCCTATCATTTAAGGGATCTTAATGTACGTAAAAGTCAGAAGTTGGCTCAACAAAAGATCACACGATGTAACTTCTTCACACTAAATTACAGAGCTTGGCGTGCACTAATGAGAATCAAGGTTGTTAGCAACGTTTTCGCAACGTCCAAGACAACGTGTTGCTAATGCGTTAGCAACATCGCAACGTTTGGACCTGGACGTTGCGAAAACGTTGCGAACCATTTCTTTTTTTTTTTCAATTTTTTTTGCAAATATAGTAACCTAGATGTATATTATAGTATATACATATATAATAGTATTATATAGTATGTATTATGTTAATTTATGTAATATGTATTGAATATTTAATATTTATGATTCATTCCAAATTCTCGAATCCCTGTTCAATGAAGTGATGGAAGATACACAATGCACATTGCACATGTATGATGTCAGAATTTACAACTAATCATTGTCATGACTCAATGACTCATTCTTAAATTCAAATTCACAATGCACATTCAAGCAACAATGATCAGAGTCCATACAAATACTATTATATACAACTTACAAGTAACATTGAAATTTAAAACAAACTTCAAAGAATTATAATTTATGACAAAAACATGTGAAAAAGTCAACCTCATCTCAAAATTATGACACTGGTGACTGTCATGACTCATAACTCATATGTGATATCAGAATCCAATGTCCATAATACATATACATCAATGAGCATACCAGTAACCATCATCCATGTCACGTGATACCACTAAGTAGTCAAACAATAAACTGCAATGTCAATAATACAATGATCAATCAATATCAAGTAAATCATGAGTCATAATATCATAATACATATGACATGTCACATGAGTAGTCATCAATCCTCAAAATCCTCTGAGTCACTAATAACTATCACCATCAGCATCATCATCACTATCATCATCATCATCATCATCATCATCATCATCATCATCATGTGGTGCTCGACTAATAGATGCTTCCATCCTACTAGTAGATGGACCTCGTACACTATGTGCTCTATGACTAGAACGAGTCCGAGATGCCCTCGTATCATGCTGTGGCACTGTCAACTCCTGATAGAGCATGTCATATAGATCAAGGTCCTCTGCCGGAATGCTAGGTATATCATGGACCCTCTCTATATCAAGCTCATCGACGTTCACCTTCCGCACCTCTGCTGAGTGGCCACCACGCTCCAATAAACGCAAGTTGCAGTGGCAATAGACAAGCCGCTCCAACTGCAATGTAGATAGTCTATTCCTCTTCTTTGTATGGAAGAGGGCCCATGTACTCCAATTCCTTTCACATGGACTGGCACTACAGTCTTGTGAAAGTATGCGGATGGCTAACTTTCTCTGCAAGATAAAAAAGAAAGAGTTCATTAAGAAGAGGAATGACTCATGAGACAAACTTCAAAGTTATAACTTATTAGTTAAAGACTCAAAAGGAAATTGGAATTACTTGTCACTTACTAGCTGAGGTGTACCAACACCGTATCTCTCCCACCATGTCAGAGACATCAACTGCATGCTTCTCAAGCATGCTGTGTCTCTACCAAAAAGTCCTTCATTATTCTGAAACTGGGTGAGCTGAAGCTCCAACTTCCCACGTAGCTCCACATCAGAAGATCCATACAATCGATCTACATAGTCATTCCAATCAGTCACAAGCTCCATATCCAATGACTGTGATGCAGATCTCCATAAAGGATGTAGTAGATTGGCCATCCCATGTATAGGGCGATGGAACCAATCCCACCTCTTCCTCCATATTCCTTTTATTTCCTCTATCCTATGGATAAAAAACAAATCAAGTTAGAAAACAATAAGATTTAAGAATGTTGAAGAGTCAAGACTTGAAAGTTGAACATGAATGCTCGTACAAAAAATAAAATATGGTTACCCAAGTTTCAACTTACCTCTCCAATGTCAAATAAGGACATCTCTGTATAGACTCTCCGACACGATCCATGAACTCATAAACAAGTCGAAGTGTGCAGCCCTCTCTATCTGCTATGCGTATGAGTGAATATAAGGGCTGTAAGGCCCGCACTAATCCCTCCACATCCCTCCAAAAGCTGTCATCCAAACATGTGCGTCGTACAAGCTCTGCCTTTGGACTAGTATGTCCATCCCAAGCTAACCAATCAGGTGATACAACTGTCTGCATCAGTGCTTGCCTCACTCTTAATAATCTTTCCATGACTATGCACATGTATGCAAATCTGGACTTCGCGGGCTTCACCAAATCAATATCACTGTAAGACAGAAATATAGCAAGCAATTTTGGTCTCTTTGTGAACAAAGAGACCATTTTTATGCAAGTGGTAAAAATGGTGTAAATCCATGGTATCTTCCCCACATCCTCTATCAGCAAATCAATGCAATGGGCAGCACACGGTGTCCACACAATAGAGGGGAATTCTTCTTCTAGAAGCTTGCCCATCGCCACACAATTGCTTCCATTATCTGTAACCACCTGAACTACCTTTTCTACACCAATGTCCATGATAGCTTGACGGATATGATCATAAATGAATCGACCTGTTTACATATAACACAATGAATCATTAATCAATTGATAAATTATAATTTATCTTGACATGTGTCATGCACATGCACAATGCACATGAACACTGCACAATGCACATGCACATGCACAATGCACGTACAATGTGCATGTGCATGTGCATGACACATGTGCATGTGCATGACACATGTGCATGTGCATGACACATGTGCATGTGCACACTGCATGTGCATTGTGCATATGCCATGTACATACATAGTACATACATACATATTACATGCCAATGCTCAATGCACATGCACATGCCACATGCCACATGCCACATGCCACATGCCACATGCCACATGCACATGCCACATGCACATGCACATGCCACATGCACATGCACATGCACATGCACATGCACATGCCACATGCACATGCACATGCACATGCACATGCACATGCACATGCACATGCACATGCACATGCACATGCACATGCACATGCACATGCACATGCACATGAACATGCACATGCACATGCACATGCACATGCACATGCACATGCACATGCACATGCACATGCACATGCACATGCACATGCACATGCACATGCACATGCACATGCACATGCACATGCACATGCACATGCACATGCACATGCACATGCACATGCACAATGCACAATGCACAATGCACATGCACAATGCACAATGCACATGGCAACATGCACAATGCACAATGCACAATGCACATGGCAACATGCACAATGCACATGCACATGCACAAGGCAAATGCACATGTGAGATGCCATATGCATGCAACATGATTGATCATTGCACAATCAAATATAAACTGAAAATTCAAAAATCAGTTCACTCACTTGTGACTATAGTACCAGCAGCTGATGCATCTATGGCTCGAAGGAACATGGTCCCTTTGCAACAATGCACCAAAATGTTGTACACATTTCTCTTTCGTATGTCCGTCCATCTGTCACACATGATTGTGCATCCATACTTTGCCCATGTCTCTTTCATGGGCTCAAGCTCTCTCTTTAATGCTTCCTTTGTTTTTTTGAGCTCCGTTGTCCTCAAGTCTTCATAGGTAGGCCCTTGCCAACGAAACCCTAATAGTGAAACCTTCTCAATGGCATTTCTCCATGCTGATGTCCATGCAACATTAAAAGACAAACCACATTGTATAAAAGCTTTCATGTTGGCTTGTGTGGCTTCTTGTTTACGTTGTTGTTGCAAGCTAGCACGTATAGATGCTCCTCCAAGAGAGCCAAGTGGGTGCTCTTGTGGATCATGCTCTACTCTTTGTACTCTTTCTTGGTGGCTCATGCTCTATGTCAATGTCTATGGAAGCCTCATGAGCTTGAGATGCTTGAGTTTGGGGATCACAAGAACCATGTGAACCGCTTGCAAATGATCTAGCTTGGGATTGGGCTCCACTATTCCTTCTACCTTGGGCTTTTTGAGCTACCCATGCCATTAGCTCTCCTTTTATAGCTTCGGGCGTTGGCTCTTTGCAAGGTGCAACTCCTATGCCACTTAATTTTCCAAGATGCGCCTTGATCCTATCGGCTCCACCGGCTCCACTATAGCCACAAAGCTTGCAAGTCCATCTCTCACTACCCCCGGAGCCCATCTTTCCTTGGCTTGTCACATATTCCCAACATGCTTGTTTTGCTTTAGGCATGTTGATGGAAGAGGTTAGAAGCTTGGAGAGGACTCAAGATAGGAAGCAAGCTTCAATAGATAGTAATAAAGTACCTTGAACCTTCTTGAATCTTGCTGTTTTGCTCTTCCACAGTGCAAATCTACGCTCTCGGGTCTCCAGTCGAAAATGCCTCAATGAGGCCGTTTCGGCGAAACGGCCTCATTTGAGGCAAATTTTTTTGTTTTTGATCGCAACGCGTTGCGAACGTCGCAACGTTGCGACGTGGCGTTGCGAACGTTGCGAACGCAACGCAACGCGTTGCGATGCAACACTGATGAGAATGCATCCCAATTTTGCTTATAAGGGTTTGCAAAGAACTCCTACAATTATCATTGATCATTAAACATTATTATCCATGGACATTTGATCATAATTATGTAACAAGTTACAAATCACAAATGATAAATCAATTTTCAATATACGATATACCTATATCCTTAGCGCGTATGGTGCAATGGAAGGATGACCATAACTGTAATGATTCCACCACTCAAAAGGTCTAGATGTCACATTTTTTCTTAATGAGGTGGATCTAGCATAGGCATTGCCAATATTTTGCCCATATAGGCTGAATGTGACGTGTTTGATTGAGTGTATGTGTGTGTGTGTGTTTTTTTTTTGTGTGTGTGTGTGTGTGTGTGTGAGACTAAGTGTGTTTGTGTGCGTATGTGACTAACAAGTATTGACATGTGTGTGTGACAATGATTGAGTATGTCACTTGTGTATGTGCATGTGTGTCATCATGTCACGTGAGTATGATTGTGTGACATGTGTGTGTGTGAAACAATAGAGTCTAGACTATAACATCTGTGTGACATTAATATGTATAATGAATTATGAATCATGATGCAAGATGCACAATGCACATTTCATAACGAATTCTTTCTTTTATTTTCAAAATTATGATGAAATTTTAGACTCTCACTTATGAAATATTTATGTATATACTACACTACATAATATGCGTCTTTGAGTGCATATGAGCGGTATTGGAGCTCCTATTCTCTTGT
>CM035437.1:112471340-112473840 GCA_020310875.1 Ceratopteris richardii | reverse complement strand
TTACTTGAGATTCAAATGCTTGGTTATCTAAAGTAACAACATTCAAATTAAAAATCACAGATCAAGGGACAAATCACAAACATGTAGAAATCTGTGGCATATGGTGGTAATCATACCTGAGAATAATAGATGATGAAAATAGACATCAATGTATTAAAAAAGCATTGCAATGGATAGGGAATTGCAGATAGAAGTGTAGGTGTGAAGTGAATACTCACACCCAGTGTTTTTTCAGGATCTAAAACACAAGATGTTTTGGATCAGTATGGAATCTCTAGCCTCCACATTTTCTACATATGAAAGCTATTTCAGAGCTTGTCCTGTGGGAATTCAGAGTGTAAGTGATGACAAAAGATAAGATGAGACAGACACAGCAATGGCAAGATGTACACATTGAAAAATAAAACTCAGTGCAAATAAGAACAAAGATAATGTGCCTTTATTTACATGAATGTACAAGTGGCTTCTTACTAAAGTATGTCAGCTAAATCTCTAGAGAAATTGAGAGCTCGATGTAATGGGAAATTCACCAAGGATCTCCTCTTAATTAGGACGTTCGGGCAATTAAAAAGTAGAGAGAAGATGGAATAAAGAATATTCGTCTCCATGGGACTCTCCTGGAGAAGTCCATATAAAAAATATGACAGGAATTATGGAAGTATTGAACTTAATAGCTGCAATTGAAACTGAGATTGAGTTCTAAAGTTACTTGAAATTGAAGTGATTTGAACATTAAATATACGAAAAAATAGAGAAAATTGAGCTGAACGGAGAAAGTGATTTGAAATTATTAAGGATATTTTTTGGTTGTGCTTGTGAACTTAAACACGAAACATCGTAAAGAAAAGAACGCGTATACAATAAATGAAATCAAACAAAGATTTTGGCCTTCGATGAAATTTACTCAAAATTGTGGGTTTGATGGGCTGTGATGGGTTTGAAGGCTATTTTCTTACACATGACTTTACCCAAGTCATTGGAAGCTCTAGTGGTTTCCCTTTTCAGTACTATAGGTCTCACCTTTGATGGAATTGGAGGTGCAATCCTCGATGAACAAATCGGAAGAAAAGCTATTGGGGAGTTTTCAAGTTCTAATATTCTATCCACATGGCTAGAGGGAGAGTTGCAATAGAGGGATCGCAACATGAAGCTCCAAAAAGAAAAGCATGGGCAGAGAGGTAGCTTGCTTGCCATTGATATAGTGAAAGTGCAAACGTCACAAACAAGAGCTGAAGAGAGAAGAAACAAAAGGACAAGGCCAAAATGAAGGATGACCTTGAGAACAAATAGGGAAAATGCCAAGGTAGCCTTGGGTTTGACCATCACATAAATCTTTGATCCATGATCCATATGGCTACCTCCATGTACATGAAAAAAATCCATGTTTCGATTCTCAAAAAGGTAGCTGTCACCATGGTTGATTCGGTGTGCACACCTCTAGGTTTTAAGGTGCCATTCAATGCGAGACGATTGGGTTCCAATCCATGCATTCGGTGTGTTGTCACTTGAGCATTTCTTTTCTCCATTTGGTTTGGTTTTTTAGGGATTCATGCACATATTTTCGCAAGACATTTGAGCAGCCCATGACACAATTCATGAGTGAGAGCTAAGTCTCAGCCTCCAGCCCTTAAGGTTCTGACCCATAAGGTTCAGTCCATAAGGTTCAGCCCATCGCAAACATCAGAATATTGCGTCATAGACCCATACTTCTCTCTGTGGAGAACTTGAGTTGAAGGTCTTTAATGTTGAAACTTCAAGGTCAGCCCATTGCATTATCAGCCCATTGCTTCAAAGTTAAGCAATGGGCTTAACTTGTTGAAGGTCGACATTTTGAGTGCTACATTCAATTTCAGCCTTGCATACATTAGCCATCACCCTTACTTCAAATCCATCATGCCTCTAACTCCTGCTTTATTTAATGTCCATACTGCCCTTTATACCTTGTTAAGTAATATAAGTAGCTCAGGTTCTTAGAAAGAGGTGCTAATTAACATGTGAGAGATTTTCGATCAAGGTTACTCAAGCGATTCGCCATGATAACAAGCTCTCACGACAGGCGAGAGATGTCCATCATCGTGATCTAGCAAGTGCAAAAATAAACACCATAGATGAAATGGATGCATATGCCTCACAAGGTATGTGTGCCTCTACACGGGTAGAAGTTTCACACGATGAAAGGCCACCATTGACTTTGATGAGCCAATTCCACCTCCACAATGACGTCGGCAAAGTAGTCACCATTCTTCAAATGTCTACTGCATTGTAGAGGACACGAAAAAGTCGTTGAGATTGAGATTGAGTGTCCATTCTTGGGCCGCCATTGACTTTGGTGAGCCAATTCCACCTCCACAATGACCTTGGCAAAGTAGTCTCCATTCTTTGTTGGAAACAATGTCAAAATAGCACAAAACCCTAATTTCCAGCAACCCTAATTTTTGGTACTTAGCCAAATTGGTAACAGGAGGCCTTTGCATGTTACCCATCCCTTGGCTCCATGGGA
>CM035437.1:112334690-112447190 GCA_020310875.1 Ceratopteris richardii | reverse complement strand
AATACTACGTACAGTAAAAGAACATATCCATGATAAAGCTAGAAAATAGTGCATCGAGAGCTATAAATGTATTCCTTTAAATGTGTAGACATTAATAAACTTACAATGGACGATTATTTTAGACCCTTAAAGAATAGATTTTATTTAGCGTAGCACATTTATATCATGTATATATTTTAACTCAAGATACTATTCTTAAAACAAAACATAATAATATCATAGTTTAGAGAGAAAATTTGAGCTATATTGTGTAGTGTCTTTTTTTCACAGAAATAGGGCGTTATTTGAATAAAGATAATATATAAAAAACAATACATTACTTTATGAACTTCAAACAATTTCCCAGAAAGGAGAGATGTTTTGTTCCACTTGTTGAGGAATAATCTGAGATCCTCACACAAAGGCATGCAAATGAAAAGGTCTTATTCCAACAACAGAATGTGTCTCGTAATCAATAGGGAGGTTTTATTTAAGAGGAAATTTTAACTCCATAATGAGCCCACAACGCAACACTTGAATTAGAGACCATAAATAAGTTTTCAAGAGTGGAATTTGGAATCCAATCAAATTAGAATGATGAAATTTCCTTATAGAAATGAAAAATTTTAAATGTCATAAATATTAGTAAAATTCAAGACGATATTACCCTTTTGTGTTAGTATCTGTCTTCATGTATAATTTAGAATTAAAAATGATTCTTAATATTGCTTGAAAGATTTCCGATTTCATCGAAATGCTACCACGGGATTAGAAAATGTGTTGCAGTTAAGGCAAAAACTATGTTTTGAATTTAGAATAGAGCAACAGTATATCTAGCTCACACATTGCCAAAGTAAGATGTATTAATACAAAATGAAGTTAAATCATGAAAGCTATATGACTTATCGATTCACTTACATATTTGTAATAATACATCAATATTTTACTATAATAAGATCTATAGGAAAGTAAACAAGTCAAAGAGGAGAAAGAAAAAAGTTCTAGCTAATTAGTACACACAAGCAATGAAGGTATACCGACAAAACTATTAGCAATGATGATTTTGAATCTTAAGTTACCTTATAGCCAAGATTCCTTGTGCAGTCATTTTTGTAGCTATTGGAAAAATGAGAATAGGTGATAATTCCCATAATAAATAGCATAATACATTAAAATATTGTAGAGCGTGTGATAAGGGAAGTATTGTAATGATCTATAACATATCAGAAATATTATGATAGGATACATTGAAGTGCTGGAAATTTTATTCAAAATGGAATGTCCTGGATATATTAAAAACAACTTAAACTCGGCTCAAGAGTATTTTTCTCACAATTCATTTATATTGTTGATGGTAAGGATCTTATAGGTGCTATAGGATCATCTAAATGTCACATACGTGATTACAATAAGCTTAATACACTCTCAATGGCTTGAGAACTAACATCAAGTGAGATAAGTTCATAGAACTATTATATTCTGAAGCTAACATACATCATTTTGGACCAAGGTAGAAGCCAAAAAAAGCTTGATTTATTAATGCAAAACATCAAAAGATGAAATTAGCAGATGTATGAAGAAAATGGTAGAAAATGATACATACAGAGTTCAAGAAAATAAGCAAATTAAGAAGATATAAGTAGGTAAATAAAGTTATAGAGAAAACAGTGTAGGATTAATTGGAGGTTTGAGAATAAACATTTATTGGAAGAATCAATGGAGGATATTACATTTGTAGACAATAGAACAACTATAGTTGATATTTCTTCTAAAAGATGGACAAGAAGTAGAACTCGATCTAGAACTCATCAAGTAAAAATTATAGACAAAGGGAGTTCATGGTAGTAATTCATTTTTCTCATGGAATAATTGAACACCTACTCAGTAAAATCAAATTCAGACACAATTCTTATATCCGATGACGTTTTGATTATGTTCAAATAATGGACACCATATCAGATTCTTAACAAGGCCTGGATCATATTTAAATAATCATGCAATTAATAAAATAAGGATATAATCTTTATCAACTTAGGCTATGTAGAAATTAGAGTTTCCAAAGAGTTTCTCTTATTAACTACTGGAGATGAACATAGACTAAGTAGACATATTTGAACTAAATGAAGTAGAAAACTTTACTTTGCAAAAAGATAAAAATATGATCTCTCTCTCTCTCTCTCTCTCTCTCTATATATATATATATATATATATATATATATAGACATGGACACACACATGCACACACACGCGCGTGCGCGCGCGCACACACACACACACACACACACACACATATATATATATATATATATATATATATATATATATATATATATATATATATATATATATATATATTAAAAAAAAGTACTATCAAAACGCCTTTGTATCATGTAGCACACTATGAGGACAAGTTTTGATCCGATATAGTGAAGGGTGGCTTTCTACTTTCCCGTTTTTTCTTTGAGTTTGACTCAAAAAAAGCATTCCCAAAAGCCTTTGATATTGGGGAATATCCAAGACATCATGTTAATATTTATCTACCCTTGCATCTTGTCTCTTCTCATGCAATTCTATTACTTGTCCTTTGTCCTTTCATTGTGGTTAATCATTTTTGGTGTTCCAATACACTCCATACGGTGGCTCTTCATTCATCTTTTGATTAATTTCAAGATCTTTGTCATCTAAGCTCGTACCGTTATTTTCAGCACCACCTCAAACTTTTGGACCTTCTCTTTCTTTGAAGTTTCAAATCTCTGAAGCATCCAAGCAGTTTTATACATGTCACTAATCTATTCTTCACTTTGCACAAACTTAGCACACATATATACTCGAATTTGTTTATCTCACAGAAGGATAGTACACGTATATGTGGTTGGTTCTAACATAATACATAGTACTGCTTGCCATTTGAATACTAGATATACTATCCCCATAGAAAGGATTTGTCTCCACCTTCACATCAAGATCACTTAAAACTTCTTTGACCACACATATTCACAAGGATTGAGAGGAAATACTCTATAAGATGGTTTTGTAAATGACAATGCAACATTAGTTATGTCTTAGAGATCCAAGATATGGCTTCTATACCTAGCATAAAGACAACTTGAAGTAGGCCTTCAATCATCAACTGATCCATTCAACTCAACCCCACCGAACGCACTCAAATTTATGGTATGGTTCACATATCTAAGAATATGTTTTGCTACATTAATATGTTCACTTGTGGTTACATGCATAAATTGAGCTAATGCTCGTACAACATAGTTTAGACCAGACATTATTTATGGTTGCATATGTCAATTCTCTAGCAATGTCATATCTTGAATATCACAAGCTTCTTTTCACCTTTGCGACTCACATTTTCATTTAAAATCATCTATTATGTCACCTTATTGCAATCATCCATGTAAAACTTGTATAAAACAATCAACAAGTAGCTTATTTGAGGTAAATAGTGTTGGAAAACAAATGTCTCAATATCCTATTGGTCAAATAGTTTAGTATGGCAAGTATAAATAATGATATGTACATACCTGAGGCGCTGGGCACGTGGTTATGTCATGACTCGCATTCCAGAGGCGCAGGATCGAATCCCGTAGGCTGCATCTGAATAGTGCACTAAGATTTCATTTTAACTATGCTTTTCAAATTAAAGCACAAGTGGACAGCGATGAAAGATGACGAAAGGACAATGCGCGAAAACGGATTTTTCCGTAAGAGATTTATTAATCGTTGGTCGCAGATCTACTGCTTTATTATGCTTTTGGTAGAAGCTTTTCAAGAGGTACAAATACTATATAAGAAGCACTTTGGGCTCATTGTATTCATCCTTCATCTAGTATTCAAGACAAGCTTGGAGCTTGGACCTCAATAGAGGTGGTGTTTCATCTAGCACATGGGGCAGCCATGGTGCTAACTTGAAGCATGTTGAGGAGCAGCTATGGAGTTCTTCTTAATGATTCTTCTTGGAGAAGATGAAGGGTGTGCTCACACTCTAGCTCATGGAGAGGAGGTTATCTCTTGTTTATCCCAAGAAGACTTGGTCATTAGCAGTTTGATGGTGAGGATCGACCATCTACATGTTATAATTAAAGATTCTCTTCTACATGAAGATTTCGGACTACGTCAAAGACATTGGATGGTGTTTAACATAAGATTTACATCTTATGTTAAGTATTCAGGTACATATTCTCTTTATGCACAGAGGTACTACTTGAAGTTTATGGAGGCTGTGGCGTTCATATTAGGAGGAGTCCTATTCAGCATAGGTACAAGAGAAACAATACGTATATGCTTTATGCATATTTGGATGAGGTGTTTGAGAAGGTGTGTTCACATCAGTTTGAGGATTTCAGGCAGCAAACTTGTTAGCATTCTTTGCTACTTTTTAAGTATGTGATCTTTTCACACACGTATCTGACTTAGGGTCTTCCATAGCCTAAGTTGAGATGAGGGTTTTTTGATTATCAGTTTCACACTAATCCTTCCTCTTTCAGTCACTCATATTCACTTTTCTATAACCTATAAGGTCACACATCTCATGTATATTCAGATTACTGCCCATAAATCTGAATTACTACATGGATCATACTGGTGTTTTACTTTACTGTATCCCACCACATGAATCCGAATTGGCTATTGCTATGGCTCATTCATTACCCTCGGGTGGACATTTCAGAGCTGATCTTACTCACGGTAAAATTCTGCAAAGTGGGCTCTGGTGGCCTACAATGTACAAAGATGTGACCCAGTTTGTGTAGCAGTGTGATACGTGTCAACGGTCTGGACAGCCATTACAGTGACACTTCTTTCCTCTGCAACGTGTCTTACCTTTGGAACCCTTTCAGAAGTGGGGGCTCGATTTTATTGGACTAATATCATCACCAGCTCAATATATACTCACTTGTACGGATTATGCCACCAGGTGGGCGGAAGCTTGGGCTTTACAGTCCGCCACAGCTGTTTCGGTGGCAAAATTCTTGATGAAGGATGTATTCCCGCGTTATGGATTACCTCTGGAACTTGTGACCGACCAAGGAACATATTTTGTGAACAATTTAATGCGAGTACTAAATCACACTTTTCAAAATCTGCATAAATTTAGTTCACCATACTATCCGCGTGCTAATGGTTTGGCTGAAAGCACCAACAAGATACTGTTGAATATGCTCCGCAAGGTGATCTTAGAATCTCCAGAACGATGGGACCAGTCACTACCCGCGGTTTTATGGGCATACCGGACTACATACAAAGTGGCAACCGGAATGACCCCATTCAAGCTTGCTTATGGGTTGGAAGCAATCGTGCCGATGGAGGTAGTAGTGTCAAGCCTACGCGTGGCCCTAACTCAGAAATTGCTGCCCGAAGACTCTTTGCCATTTTGGTTGGAAGCACTCGGAGCCTTGGATGAACATCGCTGGGAAAGTTTGTTGGTTCTTCAAGAAGTTCAGTTGCGGCAAGCCCATACCCATGATCGTTTCCTCAAAACTCTTGTGTTTACGGTGGGCTAGCTTGTGTTATTTTATAATGCTAAAGCAAATTGTTCTGCTGGAAAATTTAAATTACGGTGGTTCGGTCCTTACCGAATTAGTGAGCAAGTAGGACCAGCTACTTTTCGGTTGACTACCTTGACCAGAGTTTCCCTTCCCAAAGCGATTAATGGTTCAAAGCTATGCCCATATCACCAACCTACTGATCACTGCTAACGTGTTCTTCGGTTTTTCGCGTGTCACTTATTTTCTTTTTATTTCCTTGTTCCGGCTGAATATACACCCTAAGTATCCTCCTTTTGATATCTAACTATGATTAATCACTGCCCTGTGTTACTATGTCTGCTCATGCATGCACGCTGTAATTATGAAGGTTATCATTTCTCTACCGCGTGATGTAGGCACGAAAGTGACGGTCGGTGGATCAAGCCAACCATCGAAAATATGACGCACGTAGCGTGCTTCTAGCAAGCTCAAGTAAAGTGGGAATTCGAAGACTATGATTAATTCAATTTACAAATCAAAGATATTGAGATGTAATACCAATAATTCATTGGCATACATGATAACTTATTTTCCTTCTCATGGTTTTGCATAACGAACATAAGATCGAGGTTTTTAAAGAGTTCATGAAATATGGTTCATTTTATCTCAATAATTACCAATCTTTAATTTTGATTCTATCGTTAAAGCGTCGTCATAATCATAACAATAACATTCAATTCATATAGGATCTATTGTAATAGAACCGACATCAACTGTTCTTTTCATTAAAGTGCATGCTGATATATGATCGCGTTTAGCATTTCGTTAATTTCAACTAAAAGCATTGAAAAGATATGAAAACTCTTTCTTCATTCGCAAAAGTCGTCTGTAATGACGAATTTGAAAAGAACAACTTAACATTGAAAGCGTCAAGTGCAAAAGATCAAGTTTTTGAGAAACATGTGCACTTCTGTTACAAGTCTAATTTCTTAGAAAGCATGGCTAAAATAAAATATAAAGCGCTCAAAGAACTCATAAGTTTATTAATCTTTAGCACATATTGAACTCGCGGTTTCATCCAAAGTGCCAGAGTTTATAGCTCTAAGCTAAACGCTTTATAAAAGACTATGCACAGAAAGGATTTCATGCAATGACGAAGAGTGCAATAGGTGAGAAAAAAAACTGCGCTTCATATGATATGATGAAGCATCATCAGTCTACAAGTATTCATCTTTTGATTAATTTCAAGATCTTTGTCATCTAAGCTCGTACCTTTATTTTCAGCACCACCTCAAACTTTTGGACCTTCTCTTTCTTTGAAATTTCAAATCTTTGAAGCATCCAAGCAGTTTTATACATGTCACTAACCTATTCTTCACTTTGCACAAACTTAGCACACATATATACTCGAATTTGTTTATCTCACAGAAGGATAGTACACGTATATGTGGTTGGTTCTAACATAATACATAGTATTGCTTGCCATTTGAATACTAGATATACTATCCCCATAGAAAGGATTTGTCTCCACCTTCACATCAAGATCACTTAAAACTTCTTTGACCACACATATTCACAAGGATTGAGAGGAAATACTCTATACGATGGTTTTGTAAATGACAATGCAACAGTAGTTATGTCTTAGAGATCCAAGATATGGCTTCTATACCTAGCATAAAGACAACTTGAAGTAGGCCTTCAATCATCAACTGATCCATTCAACTCAACACCACCGAACGCACTCAAATTTATGGTATGGTTCACATATCTAAGAATATGTTTTGCTACATTAATATGTTCACTTGTGGTTACATGCATAAATTGAGCTAATGCTCCTACAACATAGTTTAGACCAGACATTATTTATGGTTGCATATGTCAATTCTCTAGAAATGTCATATCTTGAATATCACAAGCTTCGTTTCACCTTTGCGACTCACATTTTCATTTAAAATCATCTATTATGTCACCTTATTGCAATCATCCATGTACAACTTGTATAAAACAATCAACAAGTAGCTTATTTGAGGTAAATAGTGTTGGAAAACAAATGTCTCAATATCCTATTGGTCAAATGGTTCAGTATGCTCAGAATAAAATAGCATATGTATTATTTGGTACAACTTGTATAAAACAATCAACAAGTAGCTTATTTGAGGTAAATAGTGTTGGAAAACAAATGTCTCAATATCCTATTGGTCAAATGGTTCAGTATGCTCAGAATAAAATAAATATGTTACACAAAATACAAGTTAAGGCGCTGGGCGCGTGGCTATGTCATATGTTATCCTAGGGACGCGGGATCGAATCCCGTCGATTGCATCTGAGTAGTGCACGAATATTTCTTTATATCTATGCTTTTCAAATTAAAGCACAAGTGGACAACGATGAAAGATGACGAACGGACAATGCGCGAAAACGGATTTTTTCGTAAGAGATTTTTTAATCGTTGATCTCATATCTACTGCTTTATTATGCTTTTGGTAGAAGCTTTTCAAGAGGTACAAATACTATATAAGAAGCACTTTGGGCTCATTGTATTCATCCTTCACCTAGTATTCAAGACAAGCTTGGAGCTTGGACCTCAATAGAGGTGGTGTTTCATCTAGCACATGGGGCAGCCATGGTGCTAACTTGAAGCATGTTGAGGAGCAACTATGGAGTTCTTCTTAATGATTCTTTTGGAGAAGATGAAGGGTGTGCTCACACTCTAGCTCATGGAGAGGAGGTTATCTCTTGTTCATGGCAAGAAGACTTGGTCATTAGCAGCTTGATGGTGAGGATCGACCATCTACATGTTGTAGTTGAAGATTCTCTTCTACATGAAGATTTTGGACTACGTCAACAACATTGGATGGTGTTTAACATAAGATTTACATCTTCTGTTAAGTATTCAGGTACATATTCTCTTTATGCACACAGGTACTACTTGAAGTTTATGGAAGTTGTGGCGTTCATATCAGGAGGAGTCCTATTCAGCATAGGTACAAGAGAAACAATACGTATATGCTTTATGCATATTTGGATGAGGTGTTTGAGAAGGTGTGTTCACATCAGTTTGAGGATTTCCGACAGCAAACTTGTTAGCATTCGTTGCTACTTTTTAAGTATGTGATCTTTTCACACACGTATCTAACTTAGGGTCTTCCATAGCCTAAGTTCAGATGAGGGTTTTTTGATTCTCAGTTTCACACTGATCCTTCCTCTTTTAATCACTCATATTCACTTTTCTATAACCTATAAGGTCACACATCTCATGTATATTCAGATTACTGCCCATAAATCTGAATATGGTTGTTACATTTGTACATTCACCCATTCATCTATTTCTCATCACATAGAGTGGTTGAGAATTTTGCTCCCACATTGTACATTGAACTATAAGGCCACCGGATTGGCATCATGTAATTTATATTTTCCTATACCGCACGTACCGAAAGGTCGTAGCAAAGTGTTGTACCCTTTTTATCAATCAATTAAGAGACATTACGGTGGCTCTCCGATAGAGAGGGGACGAGATCGCCGGACTATCTGTCTGGGCGATTTGCGACCCTGCGGAGACATTGTAGTGCTGATTTTCGTAATTCTGAGTATTGACACTTTACCTTGTTGAATTACAATAATTTTTTATTAACACAGTAATGTTCGTTTGCGATAATAAGTTTGTTTGACGATAATTATTACTCTCTGCGTTACATACTGTGAAAGCTTAATCGGAATATGAACAGTAATACTCTGTAGAAGACATTATACTGGATAATAACGTACTGCTTGTTTGATAAGTTAACTGGGAAAATAAGATACAGGGCCTCTGAATTATCAGACCCCTACCATCCCCAAGAACCCGAAGAGAGATTAAAAGTGGACTTGACAGTAGTTTGCACTTTTAACACTGGTGCCGTCTGTGGGAAGATGGCCATGGATTGAAGAAAAATCAGTAAGGTGGAGCAGTACGTAAGGAAAGCGGTGCAGAGGTGATATATGCCGGTTACTCGGTCTGGCGAGTCTTATCCAAAGTATCGGAGAGACCAGCATCCCTGGACAGTACCAAATTTGTTAGGGACACCCCCAGGTGGTAGAAGTGTATGCCATTTAAGCCCAGTTGTCGAAGGATCAGTACCACATTCAAAATGACTTTTCTAGTCTTAGAACTACCAGAATCCAGCCTCGACTACAATCTACTTTTTGTTCGGCCATGGTTGAAACAAGCCAAAGTTGTCCACGATTCGTCAGCGCAGGAGTTGACTTTCAAAGATAATCACCGAAAATATGTAGATAAACTGGATGCCATCCAGCCTTGCAAGCTTCATGCAAGACCATATGTAGCGGAGCCAGTCCACATGTTGGAAGGCTTATCTGACGATGAGGAAGAGGCATTTCTGAAGAACAATAAAGATCTAATCTCCTTAGGTACTATCGATCTCCAATTAGTAGCGGACAAGTGGAGTCCAGCAGTGTGTACAGTTGTCCCAGTGACCGGAGATGTAGATGCACATGATAGTGTTGCTATGGATGGAGCCACCCTGCATCAACTTTTACCGTCAACTGACGATTTGGTGAAACCTCGACAATTTTATGTCCCGGAAGATCAGTTAGTAACATATAATTTGGGTGATGAGGTTAATCTGCGACCAGTTAAGATTAGGGCAGGATTGTCAGAGACATTTCAAGAGGATTTGATACGACTCCTGCGTGAGTTCTCCGATGTTTTTTCTTGGGACTATCGTGATATGAAAGGTCTTGATCCGCAGATCTATCAACATCGGGTAGTGCTCAAACCAGAGGCGAGGCCAATCAAACAGTCAATTTATTGCATGAACCCCAATTATGCAGCATAGGTCAAAGCAGATTTCGATCGGTTATTGAAGGTGGGATTCACTGTACCAATCGAGCACGCTGAATGGATATCACCAATGGTGATTGTTTCGAAGAAAAATAAACAGCTCTGCATCTGTGTTGATTACCGGAAACTGAATGCTGCTACTGTACCGGATCCATTCCCTCTCCCCTTTCTGGACACAATGCTCGACCGGGTGGCAAGGCATGAGATGTATTCATTTTTGGATGGTCACAGCGGTTATAACCAAGTGAGGATGGAAGAACAGGACATACCTAAAACAGCCTTTGTCGCAAACTGCAAGAAGTCTTTTCATCCTATTTGACTACTTTTATGCAAGTATATTTAGACGACTTTTCCTTATTTGGCGAGACTGCAGTGCACCTGTATCATCTACGGTGTTGCTTTCAAAAATGCCACAAATACCGGTTATGCTTGAATCCGATGAAATCTGTGTTTGCTGTCTCTTGTGGCAAACTCCTCGGCCATATTATCTCTGAGCAAGGCATACAAGTTGATCCGGATAAAGTTGCAGGCGTGTTGCAGGCACCAGTCCCTACAACACCGAAAGAAGTTATGTGCTTCCTGGGTCAAATCCGGTGGCATGGTAGACATTTACGGTGGTTAGCTCATTTAGCAACACCACTTAATCGGTCATGACTAGTACTCCATGGCAGTATGAATGGACTTCAGAATACCAAACTGCATTTGATCATTTAAAAGGATTATTGATGAAGGCCCTAATTTTGCAACCCCCTGATTGGGAACGCCCGTTCCATGTCTTTGTAGATGCATCGGACATAGCCATTGGAATCATTTTAATGCAACAAACTGACAAATGGTTTCGGCCTGTATATTATGCAAGTTGCCGATTAGCCCCTACTGAAAGAAATTATTCAGTGACCAAAAGAGAATGTCTCGGGTTGGTGTACTCTGTGAAGAAATTCTGGCATTATTTGTTGGGCCGAAAATTCACCTTTCACATGGATCATGCCGCACTTGTGTATTTTTTTATGGCAACAACATTTAGGTGGTTGCTTGGCTCGATGGGTTTTATTACTATAGCAGTTTGACTATGAAGTTATTCATCGACCCGACACAACACATGCCTTGGTGGATTTTTTATCTCGTTTAGATTCCGGTGAAGCTCCGGTGGGGGTTGATGACACTACACCGGCAATTTACGCTACTGAGCCAATTGTTGAAGAATCTATAGAACCTCTTGTGCCCCCTACCTACTACGATACGTTACTAAATTTTCTAACTGACGGTTGTCTTCCTTCCCATACTCCTGCTCTGCGTCGGAAGTTTGCATTTTACAGTCGCAAATTTTGGTTGATTGTAGGTCAACTTTACTACATGGATCATACTGGTGTTTTACTTCACTGTATCCCACCACATGAATCCAAATCGGTTATTGCTATGGCTCATTCATTACCCTCGGGTGGACATTTCAGAGCTCATCTTACTCACCATAAAATTCTTCAAAGTGGGCTCTGGTGGCCTATAATGTACAAAGATGTGACCCAGTTTGTGTAGTAGTGTGATACCTGTCAACGGTCTGGACATCCATTACAAGGACACTTCTTTCCTCTACAACCTGTCTTACCTTTGGAACCCTTTCAGAAGTGGGGGCTGGATTTTATTGGACCAATATCATCACCAGCAACCCTTAGCAACAATCGATAAATACTGACTTGTACGGATTATGCCACCAGGTGGGCGGAAGCTTGGGCTTTACGGTCCACCAGAACTATTTCGGTGGCAAAATGCCTGATGAAGGACGTATTCCCGCGTTATGGATTACCTCTAGAACTTGTGACCGACCAAGGAACACATTTTGTCAACAATTTAATGCGAGTACTAACTCACACTTTTCAAATTCTGCATAAATTCAGTTCACCATACTATCCGCGTGCTAATGGTTTGGCTTAAAGCACCAACAAGATACTGTTGAATATGCTCCGCAAGTTGATCTTAGAAACTCCAGAACGATGGGACCATTTACTACCCGCGGTTTTATGGGCATACCAGACTACATACAAAGTGGCAACCGGAATGACCCCATTCAAGCTTGCTTCTGGGTTGGAAGCAATCGCGCTGATGGAGGTAGTAGTGCCAAGCCTACGCGTGGCCCTAACTCAGAAATTGCTGCTCGAAGACTCTTTGCCATTTCGGTTGGAAGCACTCTGAGCCTTGGATGAACATCGCTAGGAAAGTTTGTTGGTTCTTCAAGAAGTTCAGTTGCGGCAAGCCCGTACCCATGATCGTTTCCTCAAAACTCCTGTGTTTACGGTGGGCCAGCTTGTGTTATTTTATAATGCTAAAGAAAATTGTTTTGCTTGAAAATTTAAATTAAGGTGGTTCGGTCCTTATCGGATTAGTGAGCAAGTGGGACCAGCTACTTTTTGGTTGACTACCTTGACCAGAGTTTCCCTTCCCAAAGCGATTAATGGTTCAAAGCTATGCCCATATCACCAACCGACTGATCACTGCTGACGTGTTCTTTGGTTTTCCACGTGTCACTTATTTTCTTTTTATTTCCTTGTTCCGGCTAAATATAGACCGTAAGTCTCCTCGTTTTGATATCTAACTATGATTAATCGCTGCTCTATGTTACTGTGTCTGCTCATGCATGCATGCCCTAATTATGAAGGTTATCATTTCTCTACCACGCGATGTAGGCGCAAAAGCGACGGTCAGTGGATCAAGCCAACCGTCGAAAATACGATGCACGCAGGGTGCTTCTAGCAAGCTCAAGTAAAGTGGGAATTCGAAGATTATGATTAATTCAATTTACAAATCAAAGATATTGAGATGTAATACCCAATAATTCATTGGCATACATGATAACTTATTTTCCTTCTCATGGTTTTGCATAACGAACATAAGATCGAGGTTTTTAAAGAGTTTATGAAATATGGTTCCTTTTATCTCAATAATTACCAATCTTTAATGATGATTCTATCGTTAAAGCGTCGTCATAATCATAACAATAATATTCAAGTCATATAGGATCTATAGTAATAGAACCGACATCAACTGTTCTTTTCATTAAAGTGCATGCTGATAGATGATCGCGTTTAGCATTTCGTTAATTTCAACTAAAAGCATTGAAAAGATATGAAAACTCTTTATTCATTCGCAAAAGTCGTCTGTAATAACGAATTTGAAACGAATAACTCAACATTGAAAGGGTCAAGTGCAAAAGATCAAGTTTTTGAGAAACATGTGCACTTCTGTTACAAGTCTAATTTCTTAGAAAGCATGGCTAAAATATAAAGCGCTCAAAGAACTCATAAGTTTATTAATCTTTAGCACATATTGAACTCGCGGTTTCATCCAAAGTGCCAGAGTTTATAGCTCTAAGCTAAA
This sequence comes from Ceratopteris richardii, assembly GCA_020310875.1. Classification (NCBI taxonomy): domain Eukaryota; kingdom Viridiplantae; phylum Streptophyta; class Polypodiopsida; order Polypodiales; family Pteridaceae; genus Ceratopteris; species Ceratopteris richardii. The sequence continues at coordinate 112,433,522 of CM035437.1, read as the reverse complement.
CGCTTTATAAAAGACTATGCACAGAAAGGATTTCATGCAATGACGAAGAGTGCAATAGGTGAGAAAAAAAACTGCGCTTCATATGATATGATGAAGCATCATCAGTCTACAAGTATTCAATTCAAATGCTTCCTCAAAGCAAGCCAAATGCCAATTTTTTTTCATTCTCTTACAGTTTAGTGATCTTCACATTCATGTTCATCATCAAAATTTACATAATTGAATGACCGCAGTTAAGTAGTTTTTGATTGATAGTTTTCTTTTATTCCAATCTACAACGTAAATGCTTTATTATAATGAAAGCAATTTCCATAGTACATAAGAATTCATGATGTCAATTAACGTATGGATTGTGTGTAAACATAAACATGTGTCAACTAGAATGATTATATTTTTTTCTGTATTCGTACTGATGTGACAGTAGTGCGCAATGAAAACAATAAAATATCAAGCCTGGAAAGACATCTAATGAACTGATCGCATAAAAAGATTACCTCGAAATTTATCAAATTAATTCATTCACTGCTATGAGTTTCTACGTAAAATGCGCTCACATGTCTTTAAAGAAAATTTTATATATGAATCACTCAAAGGTTTAAGAACTTAATGATCTAAAGTTCTAGGATATTCATATGGATTTTCGATCGATGAATTTATCCATCTATCATGTCAATATCATAAAGCGGGGTCAAAGAAAGGACAGTGACAAAACGTTCGATTTCACAAATGTACAATAGGTATGTAAAACAGATTGTTGAAGTAAAGTATTTATTTCAGTGCTATTGAGCCATAAAGTACAGAAAACAATTATTCAACATCAGCCATTACAAAACTTCACACAACAGTATGTTTAAAACTATTTTATGTAATTTTCGTCAGAATACGTTCAGAAGCATAAAACTTGAATGCAGTGCAAATGGAATCAAAACAAAGAGTGCTCTCTATGATTAAAGATTTGAGCTCAGAAGACCTGCAATGTTCTGAAGATTAAGAGAACATCAAATCATGAATCAAGCTTTGAACAAAAATCAGCAGTAGGAAAGCTTTTGAAGGTGTGATTGAAGTACCTTCATGTTTAGATTTGAAACAGAAGACAAACATTAGAATTCAATAATCAGGGAAGATAGATGAGTACATCATCCACCGAAACAAAAGGATTAGTTAAAAAATATGTCAAAAACAACTCTGAATAATTGACTAGATATTGCGGGCAGCGTTTCATATCATATTCAATGCAAAAAAAAATAGCACCCTTTCATCTAGCTTAATCCTCAGTTTCCTCAAGTCTCAATTAGAATTGAGCATCCTCTAGATGGTGCATTGTATCAATGACATAAGTGCGTCAGCATAGTCGACTCAATTAGAATATACATAAAGCAAAATTGATCATAAAATCACCATTGTCATGATGCAGACGATAACAGACAGTAGATGCCTATGTGTTCTCTTTTTCAGTGTCAAATCAGATGTACTTGCGTGCATCGTAATGTTATCAGGACTGTTTCAGAGAAAAACTCTTTCTATATGGTAAATGATGAAACAGTGAAAAACTCTTTCTAAATGGTAAATGATGTATATTTATCAGAGAATATCTCATTACTACATATCAGTATAATCGTAATTGTTGACAGAGAATAAGATAGGAGCGTTGTCAGAAGAAAACCTCGTATAACTTTATGCAGGTGGAATTGTCGAACGTTCAGCTATCAGATTTTGCACTCAATTTGATTCAAAAACTTCCCTTTATCACTGCTCTCCAACATCTAGCTTCCCCTTTTCTCGTCTGCTTAAGCCTCCGATGCCTTTCAAATCTCCATCCGCTAGATAAATTATTCCGCGCTCGGAGCTCTTTCCCCCCCTGAGAATCTGTGTTAACAGATTAAGATATATAAAAAAATGCCTCCAATCTCTAGAGATGTTTCCGATCAACAGCGCTTTGCCCCCAGTATATCTGATTTTGCGCATCCGAATTCCCACCTTCGCCTTTATGCAATCAAGAAATTTTGCACGTTGAAGTCTTTGGATGAGATTAGCGACATGCATAGCTTGAGAATCGGAAAAGGCGGATGGCCAAAAATAGACCATAAGTGTTGCAGCACTTAGCATCGCCCCTCTCTACACATGAAAAAAATGGCCTTCTTTCTTCCTCAGTAGCGATGCGCTCTGTGAATATTGAACGCCCATATCATGCATCCCATTTCTCCTCCATCATCTGTGCTGAGCTAGCCCCCATCATCGTCATCTTTAAAAGATCAGTTTCATTCCATCCGCTGTTCTTCTTTGATCTCCGTGCCTCCAGAGATTTGCCAGATAGAGAATGAGTTGGCCTCCCGTGCCCTCAAAAAAACAAAAGAGCTATATAGGCCTTTTGATGCCCGTCTTAAGCGCCTTCTCCTTCTTCTCCAATGCCATGAATTTCCAAAAAACTGGCAGTCAAGTGTTCCCTTGCCTTTTCTTTTTCCCCTTCTTCTGAAGTGTCCTTCCTACAATCCTCCGCATCAGCATGGATGGTTCTATTTCAGCAAATGGACATAAGTCGCAGTTCCAATGGCAGCTGCAACGTGCCATGCCGCTTGAAAGAATGGCATATCAAGATATCTATCATCTGCAATGAACAGAGCACATCCAACGAGTGTTGAAATTGCATGAATAGTATGAACTTTTCTCAATTGTGGTTCCCTTTGCACCTCTTCACAACTTCTTGCACCTCTTTCATTGGATCATCAATTTCAAGAAAATGTGTTAAAAAACTCATCGACTGCATGAAGTCATTCTATAACAAATCAATTTCTATCTTCATAAGTTCTTCAGCTCATTGGGGAGAGAGAAATCTCTCCGACAGCGATGATTAGGGTTTTCAATCGCCTCATGTTGCCTGTGTGTCTACTTAATCTTGTTCCTTTTACTGATAATCGCTATTGTGTCTGTGTGTTTTTGCGTTCTTTGTTTTCTGTATTCTTGTGTCCTTGTGCGCGTCATGGAAGCACTAGCCAATGTTGCTACATTTTGTGAAGGACTCACTCCTGAAGTGAGTGAATTTTTGCGTATCCGTGGTCTTTTGAGCTTCGCTGAATTGCCTTGGCATTCAGTGGAGTGTCAACCATTTTATGCGCAGATTATTTCCGCTATCGCTGCCACACTTGCTATGGAGCAGAGTTGGCCTATCCTTTGTTTACCGTCACGAGTCGTGATCACTTTGGCTTCGTTCACCGATGCCTTCCGACTTCTTCGGGATGGATTAGAGAATGGTCCTCTACTTCCTGTAGCCACCATGACCGCGTCCCACGACACTCATCTAATGAGTACGCCATTCTGTGTCGACCTGATCCGAAGCATACCGTATTGCAATTTTTAGTTGCTATACTGAATTTGCAAAAACGTACCTACGGGATCTCGCGTCCCTTTTACTCAATGATAGACATGGCTTCTCGCGAGCCTGTCAATTTTGCATCTTTTTATTTTCGGCACATTCACCGTGAAGGTGTTACGGTTATTAAGCAAGTTAATAAGGGTGATCTTCCACGATCACGTCTTCCCCATATCCTCACTTTCCTCTTTCCAGCCATTCAAGCCGCGCAAACCCCGCCAAATGCTCCATTCCTGTTGCATGAAGAGTCTACTTGGATGCTCGAAGATGAGGAAGATGATGATGCAGATCTTTTTCAACTTCTTTGCCGAAAATGCAGCCGTATAAGTCCGTCTGAGAGCCAGGTGCAAGGATCCAACAGCAGACATGAAGAATAGGTCTTCCACCACACCGCCACTTCCATCCATGTTGATTCTTCTATCCGTTCTTCTCCAATCCAGCAGCAGGAACAAAGTGCTTCCACCACCGACTCTGATGAAATTTCTTCCCGGGAGGATTCTCATCAGCAGACTCAAGATGATGTGCAAGCCATTATTACAGAGATTCTCAATGAAGTGATTGCTCTAGTTGACGCTGTGATTGCCAAAACTGAAGCGACGAAGCAGCCGACCATCGGAATGGTGTTGGTGCCTAATCTTCTTACCCCACTTCCTTCCACCATGAACATTGCTGAGCCAATTGTTCCAGTCCAACCTATTGTTCCCGATGTACCCCCTTCTCCATCTTCTTCTCCCGCCTATTCTCCACCCTCTTCCCCTCATCTGTTCTCCGCTTCTACATCCCAATCCCTTCCTACCCTTCCTGCTCCAACCCCAATGTTTCATGAACTCGAATCTATGGGTCCACTGTTGATCCAATTCTCGCAGCAGTTACCAATGCAACTGAAGATGGCCACTGATAATATCAGACAGGAGTTGCAACATAAAGTTGATGTTTTGGAGGCTGATATTGCCCTACTACAGGAAGAAGCAGATGCCGTTAAAGTAGAAAACCATGCTTTGCAGATGAAACTTCAGCATCTTCAAGCTAGGCTTGTAGAACAAGATACATTAATTGCTCAACGCGATGCAGCATTGGAAGAGTTAAAAGCCAACGATGTTTTGTTAATTGCTCGTGATGAAGAGATTAAGCAGTTAAATCAGCTGGTACAGGATAAAGAAGACGCTCGAGTGGCAATTGTAAATTTGTTGGAAGAAACTCGAATCTAGCTTGATGAAGTCATGCAGAAAGGACAAGAGATGGCTACTTTAGCTAAGCAGACTAATGCAGAACTCCAGGCCATAACTGCCGATTTGTTTCAGGAAAATTCTGCCCTAAAATCACAGACAAGTCTTACAATTCAACTTCAGAAGGAGATAGCTGGGCTTCGGAAGGAAAGAGATTCTTATTATCAGACAATTCAATATCAAGCTCAGGAGCTGGAGCGAAGAGAAAAGCAGTTAGGTTTTCAAGCAGAGCGCCTATCAAGAATTGATAATCAAATTGCTGAAATGAGATTGAGCAGAGATGCAGCCCTTGCCAATGACTTTTATTTGCAAGAGGCCTTATTGCAGTCGTAGACTGATACGTTGATAAGCCAGGTCATTGCGGCAAGTTCCATTCGAACTGATGCACAATTGGTAGAGCCGGAGACACTAAAGCTGATGTTGGATTCCTTAAAACAAAAAATCTCTAGAACCTTCAAATTAGCAAGAACTATCTATATACAAGGCATCGTAGACGAGCCTTAATTTTGTTTGCGTTGCGGGTGCAAGTCCACCGTGCGTGCCAGTGTAAGGCCACCGGATTGGCATCATGTAATTTATATTTTCCTATACCGCACGTTCCGAAAAGTCGTAGCGAAGTGTTGTACGCTTTTTATCAATCAATGAAGAGACATTACGGTGGCTCTCCGATAGAGAGGAGATGGGATCGCCAGACTTTCTGTCTGGGCGATTTGGGACCCTTCGGTGTCGTAGAGATTTACATCTCTACGTATCCAATGTTTGAATAATCCAAATCTAAAGAATAATTTTCTACTGAGAACGTTGCAGATATTTTACCAAAGCATTGGCTAGAAATAGTCATGAGAAGATTTGCAGATTACTGAAGATTGTACCATTATTGAAAGGAGGATTGTTGAAGTCAATATCATATGGTCCAACAATAATTCAATAGTTCAAGTTCATACTTCAAGCAATCGACGGGCGCAACATCCATATAGGAGATTCTTTCTAGACTCTTGTATAACAAAGCTGACGGGTTGACTTGGTCTAGCCCATCGTTCTAAAAGCTCCCTCAGTAGACCGGTGTTCGAATCCCGTTAAACGCAACGCGAAGACGGATTTTTTTTAGTACTTTACTTTTGGGAAAAGCATACGGACAGCTACGCTATTCCGATAGATTTAGCAAACATAGCTGTATTAGTGCTTTTCAATGTGCTTTTGGAGGATGGATAAAACTATATAAGCACACTTGGGTTCATTGTTAAGACATCAACTTGGAGATTAACTGAAGCTATCTTCTCAAGCTACTCAAGGAGATCTTGGAGGAGACTTTGGAGGAGACTTTGGAGGAGGAGTTGGAGGAGGAGCTCTCACACTCTTGAGGAGTGTTGGTCCACACATAGTGTGGAGGTTCTGCTCGCATGAGGAGGACATCATGATTTATGATGTTTTGGTAACTTGTATCTATATCCGTTATCTGAATTATATTTGTACAAACACATTATTATGAATTAATTGGCTCTCCAATTTCCTCACATCTCTCTCGTTTCCAAACTCTCTTATGATGTGTTTGTTTTCGTTATTTGCATTATATTTGTATGGACAAACTATTATGAATTAATTGTCTCTCATATGATGAGTTTCACACCTCTCTCTTATTTCCGATCTATCTTATGATGTTAATGAATTGTACGAGTGATTTGATTCATGATCTCATCTAATTATCTGTGAGCGTCTATATTTGAATTCTACCTCTTAAGTTGCCCGAAGCACCCTGCGTGTACTGTCTATTTGGAACACTAGCAGTTGGCCTGATCCACCCAACTGAGCCCTTCGTGACAAGTGAACCCGACGTGAAACTGTTCCACGGCATTTGGCAATTAGGAGGTACGATATCAAGCTCAATTCCAGGTACGCATATTTTACTTCTACGTTGCTTATATTAGTGAACAATGGGTAAAAAGGGTGTTGCAAAGCACACCACACAAGACATAGGTTCTAGTGTGGAAGCATTAATTGAAAAGAAGTTTCCAGAATATGATGAACAATTCAAAGATATGGAGTCACGAATAATTGCATCCATAGATGAGAAACTTTCCTCAAAAATTGAGCCATTAACTTCATATATCTCAATGATGACTTCAATATTGGGGAAAACGAACGAACTTATGAAATCATTAAATACACAATTTAATCAAGAATTTGTGAATTTAGAAGGAGCTGTTCACTATGAACTTTCAAATTTGATAAAGAGTATGGAAAATCTATCTAATCATGTGAAAGAACTTGCAACATCGGAAAGTATTAGTTGTGAAATTTCAAGTTTGAAAGAAAATATTGAAATTCTAACCAATCAAGTAAAAGAAATTACCACATGTAAGTGTAAATATGATCATCAAGTACAAAGCTTGTCTACTCAAGTTTTTGATAAAAGACATTCATCTGACCATAGAAGATCTACCCCTAAGGCCACATATAGAAGATTAAATAGACGTATAAGATGCTTTTGGTGTGATCAATTTGGCCATATGTTTTGGAATTGTAATGCATATGAGAATGCTTGTATACTTAAATTAGTTACTGAAGTTGATAAGAAAATTTGCAAATACCATGATCACTCGACTTTGCACTTGAACTTAGGAAGAGGTGGAATTAAAGAGTATTTTGCTCAAACAAAATTTAAGCCAAGATCATTTAGAAAACAATGGAAACCAAAGAGATACGATGATAAGGAATCTTCTGAACAAGAAACTATGATAGAAATTGAGAATCAAGTTAAATGTTTTGAAGAAAAGAAAAGTGAACAAATCAAGTTGGATAAACAAAAAGTTGAGCAAATTTTGCAAGAAAGATTGGAAGAGGATGAACAAGAATATGAAAAGTTTATACAATTGAAAAAGAAAGATGATAAATATTATGTACTATGTGATCCAAAGTTTCTAGAAAATGACAAATTATTTGATCAAGAAAAGGTTAAGAATTTGAAAGTTCAATTGAGCCATGAGATTAATGATGAACAAAATAGTCAAAGTGAACATGAAGATATCGATGAAATTGATGAGAGTACAAGCAATGCTCAAAATATTAACGAAAAGGAAAAACAATGGATTGAAAATGCTATCAAACAAATTGAACAAAATATTAAAAATTCATCAAAGTCTTCTAAACCTTTATCTTTGCAGAAAAGAATAGGTTGAAGATGATCCATTGAAAATGAACCATGAAGAGATCCAAAGATATGATATTATAGTAAGGATGAATTGTAAAAACATGTTGTTTTTTGATACTAACATTGATGTTTTCATGAGACAGGAACACACTTCTTCAAAATTATCTTTGATGATAATGATGCTCGAGATTAGTGAGAGTGTTTGAGTGAATTGAGAGGATTATTTGATTGAAGAGTGAGAATTGAGTGTTGACTTTAATGCATTTTTAGTCTTCTTTTCTTACTCTCCATTATTTGCATCATATTGAGTCTATTCTGCACTCAGAGTATGCATAAACCAATGTATATGCACACATGTTTATTTCTTTAGCCTGCACAATCTACTTGCACTTGTACACGAATTAAAAAAGGATGACATCCAATTTAAAAAACAGATATCAAAAATTCTGAAGAACCTCAACATCGACTTCCTCTTACCTACCTTTTCCAGGCACATTTTGAGCTTTACCCATGCACTTTGAGTGATTGTAAGGACTGATGTATACGCACATTGATATGTATGTGAGTGAGAGCACAAACTTCATCATCAAATGACTTTTACCCTGATACTTGCACCATGTTTGTTTACTTATGCACCTAAAGTATGCATGGTAGGGTCTCACTACATGACCTTGCATTTAGGCACGTATTGAGATTAACCTATGCACACAGAGTGATTGTAAGGATTGATGTATATATGTATGTGAGTGAGGGCACAAGCTTCATCATCAAATGCCTTTTACCCTGATACTTGCACCATGTTTGTTTACCTATGCACCTAAAGTAAGCATGATAGGGTCTCATTACATGACCTTGCATCAAGGCACATTTTTGAGCTTTACGCATGCACTTTGAGTGATGGAAAGGACTTATGTATATACACATGAAATGTATGAAAGTGAGAGCACATGCTTCGTCTACAAATGCCAATTACCTTATCTTTTGCACCATACTTTTAACCATGCATTTCCAAAGTATGCAATTGATAGGGCTACATTATATGGCCTTGCATAGGCACATTTTTTATCTTCCCATGCACTTGATAAATGTTTTCAAAAATTCAATGTTCTATGAAATGTCAGATTATCTTTGAAGCAGAAAGAAGATTTGAAGATTGGCCCATCAAGGATGATGTGCAAGTTTAGTAGGGGCGAATGTCGTAGAGATTTACATCTCTACGTATCCAGTGTTTGAATAATCCAAATCTAAAGAATAATTTTCTACTGAGAACGTTGCAGATATTTTACCGAAGCATTGGCTAGAAATAGTCATGAGAAGATTTGCAGATTACTGAAGATTGTACCATTAGTGAAAGGAGGATTGTTGAAGTCAATATCATATGGTCCAACAATAATTCAATAGTTCATACTTCAAGCAATCGACGGGCGCAACATCCATATAGGAGAGTCTTTCTAGACTCTTGTATAACAAAGCTGACGGGTCGACTTGGTCTAGCCCATCATTCTAAAAGCTCCCTCAGTAGACCCGGATTTGAATCCCGTTAAACACAATGCGAAGACGAATTTTTTTTAGTACTTTACTTTTGGGAAAAGCATAGGGACAGCTACGCTATTCCGATAGATTTAGCGAACGTAGCTTTATTAGTGCTTTTCAATGTGCTTTTGGAGGATGGATAAAACTATATAAGCACACTTGGGTTCATTGTTAAGACATCAACTTGGAGATTATCTGAAGCTATCTTCTCAAGCTACTCAAGGAGATCTTGGAGGAGACTTTGGAGGAGACTTTGGAGGAGGAGTTGGAGGAGGAGTTCTCACACTCTTGAGGAGTGTTGGTCCACACATAGTGTGGAGGTTCTGCTCGCATGAGGAGGACATCATGATTTATGATGTTTTGGTAACTTGTATCTATTTCCGTTATCTGAATTATATTTGTACGAACACATTATAAGCATGAATTAATTGGCTCTCCAATTTCCTCACATCTCTCTCGTTTCCAAACTCTCTTATGATGTGTTTGTTTTCGTTATTTGCATTATATTTGTATGGACACATTATTATGAATTAATTGTCTCTCATATGATGAGTTTCACACCTCTCTCTTATTTCCGATCTCTTTTATGATGTTAATGAATTGTACGAGTGATTTGATTCATGATCTCATCTAATTATCTGTGAGCGTCTATATTTGAATTCTACCTCTTAAGTTGCCCGAAGCACCCTGCGTCTACCGTCTATTTGGAACACTAGCAGTTGGCGTGATCCACCCAACTGAGCCCTTCGCGATAGCGGAGACATTGTAGTGCAGATTCTTGTAATTCTGAGTATTGACACTTTACCTTGTTGAATTACATTACTGATTAACACAGTAATGTTCCTTGGCGATAATAAGTCTGTGTGACGATAATTATTACTCTCTGTGTTACATACTCTGAAAAGCCTAACCAGAATATGAACAGTAATACTGTGTAGAAGACATTATACTGGATAATAACGTACTGCTTGTTTGATAAGTTAACTGGGAAAATAAGATACAGGGCCTCTGAATTATCAGACCCCTACCATCCCCAAGAACCCGAAAAGAGATTAAAAGTGGACTTGACGATAGTCTACACTTTTAATAGAACATTGGTAAATATGATACTATGAGTAAGCGATGGCTTACGTAACACCTTACACATGTCGTCTATTCTTTCTCTATCTTTGTCTCATCATTTGTATGATTAACTTGTGGTATGTTCATGTTTTGTCAATATTGAAGATTGCTAGATTCTATGTTGTATTTACTAGACCTATAGAACCATGGACTTGTGACATGAGCCAAGGGCCTACCTCACTTCCAACATTAGGTATCATCACTCTAAAGTTCTGAAACCAAAACCTTAGAGCTCTGATACGAAATGCATTAAGGCTCATTCATATTCTCAGGTTTCTAGAATTCCAAATTTACAAGATATGATTTAAGGGCATCTTCTAACATTTGACATTTGACATACACACTTAATCTAGATGAGTAGAGATTTGAGAATTAGACAATTCAGTTACATGTGTATTCATGAGTGTGGAGTATGAAGTTGATAATCTGTTAGCAGCCGAATATTTTTGGAAGAGTATGCAAATACTTTACAAAAGTATTGTTGGAAGACCAAGACATGATGTTAATCTGATTCCTAAAGTTCTGAAACCAAAATCTTAGAGCTCTGATACCAAATGCATTAAGGGCTCATTCATATTCTCAGGTTTTGAGAATTTCAGATTTACAACATATGATTTAAGGGCATCTTCTAACATTTGACATTGACATACACACTTAATCTAGATGAGTAGAGATTTGAGAATTAGACAATTCAGTTACATGTGTATTCATCAGTGTGGAGTATGAAGTTGATGATCTGTTAGCAGCCGAATATTTTTGGAAGAGTATGCAAATACTTTACAAAAGTATTGTTTGAAGACCAAGACTTGATGAAGAGGACTACTTCAAATTCAAGGAAGAACAATGGTTTAGAGAAGATGAAGGAATCAGATCAACATCAAATCACAGGTATCAATTTCTACTATCAGATTATCATTTGCAGGTCATATCTTAGAAGAGCAGTTATGAAGAGATTTGAAGGTTTCAAGGAGTGCTTTTATACACTTTCATTATTTGAAAGTTAAAGGCTATATCAAAACAGGTATCTAGAGGTTTTTTTCTAGAGAAGTTTTGAGAGATCTCTTTCATGGCAAGAAGGCTCATCTAAGAAGAAAAAATTGAAGATGGGATGATTTTTTTGTTTTTAGCCAATTTTCTATTGTAAGTTGGTTGGATATCAAGGTACAAATGTATCTAGAGAAGGTAACTCTAGAAGGGTAATTCATCATTCAGACAACGATTGGTGAATTTAGTTGTTTCAGACATTTGAAGTAGAATTTTGATACAGAGATATGAGGAGATGATAAAACATGATTCTATATTCACTTCCATTTGTATACCATGTTTGTTTTATCTCTTACTCTTAGTATTAGAGGAAGAGAAAAGTTCATTCGAAGAAGTCAAAAGTTCTTGCTACTTGAAGATAGAAATAACAAAAGGTATGGAAGAGAAGTTTGAAGATGTTGACATCATCAGGTGGAAGAAAGATGCAGAAAAAGAAAGTCCATCATTTCCAAAAGAAAAGTAAGTCTTCCTTTCCTCTTATATTTTCCATATACTTTTCCTATTTTATCCTCTACATCCAAAGACAAGTCTATGAGAACATCTTGTTTAAAGAAGAAGCAGTTTCTTGTTTTGCATTACACTTGGTCATGATTTAGTAGATTTGACAAAGAATTGCATTGAGAGAAAGAAAAGCAGCAGATATATGTTTTGACTCATATATGTATGAGTTATGTTGAAGCTTTTGAGCAGGCAGCTTATATGTTCCCTCAAAGAATTCTTGGAGTGTCAATACAGAGCTACTTGGTATATGACAAGTTGTAGAGAAGTATATTTCTTCTTTATCTAACTCTTAAGGTAAAAGAGTTTTTTGTAGCAGATGTTGAAGATTTGGGTTGAGGTTTTATGTTTGAAAAAAGGTTACCTCATATTCAGTACTTTCAGTAAACTTCAGAAAATTCAGATTATTGATGTGTAAGTCAATGGAGAATCTACTTCAGTGATTGTCTAGATTTTTGGATACATGCTTGTATTCAAAAAGGTGTTCCATCAGATCCTATCACTTGATTGAGAAGTGGAGTTAGCCAAAAGAAAATCAAGCAGGTACTGTCACATTTCACCCGGGTAAAATATGCAAGTTATGAAGTATCAACTTGCAGCTTTTGGAGTTCTCAAGGTGAGAAGTTTGTCCACTTATGTTTCAAGTAGGAGCTACAGATTCTTGGGAAGGATTTGTTTGCAGAAAAGTTTTACAACTTTTTAAGAAGCATGGACACTTAGAGACATTGAGGTAGCAAATCAAACATTTAGACATGAAGGTTTGATAAGAGCAGACTCTACACAAGAGAGATCATTGATCTTGAATAGATCTTGTATGATATTTTTATGAGTCAGTTGTATTTTCTTTGTTTGTGAAAATTCTTAACATTGGAAGAAGTAAGTCAAAGATTTAGGTTCTATCAGATTTGTGTTGCAGAGAGATAGAAGAAGATACTTGTTATGTTACAGAAGGTTATGAATCCTAAAATGCTTTCAGCAAGGTTTTGTTATGTTAGGATCAGCTAACCTTATTCTACAATTTGGAAAGCTCAGGAATGACATGGAAAGCTATTGGCATGTGTACAATACTAATAAAAGGGTTCAGAGATTTTGTTTCAGATACAGGTATTGATCACTGAAGATCAGATTTATGAAGAAGGACGTCCAAGATTTCGTAAAGTCTGATATAATTTGAAGAATACTAGATACTAGTGTTAAATCATCCAGGGAGGTGATAAAACATAAAGACTTATTTTCAAGCCATATGTGAAAGAATGCCGAGTCATACCTTCAGGTATTCCTATTTCATGTATTCCTATATTTCCTTTGTTAGGTTCTCTTTATGTTCCAACTTTGAAAGTAGAAGGAAGAAGAAGAATGTTTGGAGAAAGTTCCTGTTAGGATGTTCCTGTTCAGGAGAAGGTTCAAAAATTTTATTGAAGAGAATCTTGATATTTCAGAAAGGTATATTTCAGAAGTGCGCACATATATGTTTATACCAAGTTCTGAAGGAAAGAGGTATGAAGGATTTAAAGGATGAAGACATGATGACATCATAGATTTTTTGACTCATATTTCAGTTGATTTCAATTGAGTGGAGTTGATTTGACTTGAGTACAGTCAAAGATGAACCAGCAGTGTTCATAATACACTAAGTTGTGAGTTGTCAATCACACGTTCCAGGATTTAGTTCTTGATTTTATTTAGTGTATTTACATGACGCAGCAAAAGTATGCTGAGAAACCTTTTTGTAAGGTAAATGCAAATATATGGATCCTAGTGTATGTTTTTCAGGTTTTTGAAGACAGGAGATAGCATGTTCAAAGACAATTCATGCTACATTTGTTATCAAGCAGTGATTGCTTGATGAGTTCACTATTGGATATCTAGTTTGCATATTTTCTCAAGTATTATGGTTCATATTCAACAAGTTCAGGTTTTTTGAAGAAAAGTCAAATTCAGTTTTGAAAAAGACTTTTGAAGAACAAGTTCTGAAATGCAGAAATACAAGCTTGAAGCTTGTGACAGGCTATAAAATCTTGTGATAGTTTGTAGCTTATTAAGTTTTCAGATCTAGTTCAGTTTGTATTAATATGACATTGCAGGGCGGATTGTTGGAAAACAAATGTCTCAATATTCTATTGGTCAAATGGTTCACTATGCTCAGAATAAAACAACATATGTATTTTTTTGTGTTAGATTTGCTACAAGCTAAGGCGCAGGGTGCGGGCGCGTGGCTAAGTCTTATGCCTCCCATCCTAGGGGCGCGGGATCGAATCCCGTCAGCTGCATCTGAGTAGTGCGCAAAGAATTATTTTTAACTATGCTTTTCAAATTAAAGCACAAGTGGACGGCGATGAAAGATGACGAATGGACGACGCGGTGTCGGGAAGATTTGCATCTTCCAATTGATGGCCCGAAAAATTAAAATATTTATTGGTGAATTCTAAACCTCTTTTATATCACTGTTGATCAGTTGTGCTAATTGGATTAACTATTTTGAAAATGTTATCAGGTATGAAGGATGAAGTAGGACATATGTTCATATTAGAGTTGACCCTAAGTACTTAATTAATGAGTATTTATATACATGCTAGAAACATGGGTATATAACTCTAGTTCATATGATTTATGACAATAGGGTTCATTTGAAGGGTCTCAAAAGGTTCTAATAGGTTCATGTTAGAGTTTATTTATGTTCCAAAGGGTTAATGATAGGGTTTATTTAAATGTTAATGAGCTAATGGTAGGATTCCAAAAGGGTTTTAAGGGGTTTAGTGTGCAAGAATGAAGATTAGCCTTAGTTTGAAGGGTTGAAACAATTAATATTTAATGAAATTAATCTATAATTTAACATTGGTTAACCTACAAATTTAATTTATGGTTTAATTTGTTAATTTAATAGTGTGTACACTTTTAAAATACTAAGGTTCTAATTAATTAAACCCTTAAACTAAGATTGAATTAAATGATTTATTTAAAATAAGAAATATAGGCTAATTAAATTAAAAATGGTAAATTAAATGGATAAATAACTAGTGGTCTATATGAGTACTAGGAAAAAGAATGGTTTATAGAAGATGTGTAACTAAAGTGATTGAAAGAGTGGTTGGAATAAATGATGCAATTAAAGGAAGTTAAAGAGAAACTTTAAATGAATGGTGTATATAAAAATGGTTAAAAGAATGGAGTAAGTGAGTTGTGTAAATAAAGTCAATTTAAAGTGTGGTGAAAGTAAGGAGATTAAAGTGTGGTTGTAGATTAAAAGTTAAAACCAAAAGAGTGGATTAGGAAGGACTTGTGTATGTATTTAAATGTGTGTTGAGCTCAAGTTTCTCCTAATGTTTTTTGCAAGTACTGTCTCCTGCTCTTTACTTTCTTCTGTTTTTCCTTCTTTCTCATTAGACCCTCCTCGTGCTCGGGATATTGAGCCGTCATGTCCTGCTGTGTACGATGATCTTGATATGCCCCATGCTGCTGCATGAATGATTGTCCGGCCGAAAGCATGACCATGCCTATTCCGTGGCTTGGTCTGAGTCCCTGCAGTAGTGTGTGTGATATGTGTGTATGTGTTATGTGTATGTGCGTGTATGTGTGAATGTGTTATGTGTATGTGCGTGTTTGTGTTATGTGTGAATGTGTTATATGTATGTGTGTGTGTGAAGTATATATGTGATGTGTGTATGTATGTGTGTGTGTGAAGTATATATGTGATGTGTGTGTGTATGTGATGTGTGTTATGTGTATGTGCGTGTTTGTGTTATGTGTGAATGTGTTATATGTATGTGTGTGTGTGAAGTATATATGTGATGTGTGTCAGTGTATGTGTGTGTGCAACAGTGTGTGTATGTGATGTATGTGTGTATGTGATGTGTGTGTGTTATGTGTGTATGTGTGTATGTGATGTGTGTGTGTTATGTGTGTATGTGTTATGTGTGATGTGTGTATGTGTGTATGTGATGTGTGTGTGTTATGTGTGTATGTGTTATGTGTATGTGCGTGTATGTGTGATATGTGTGTATGTGTTATTTGTGTGTGCGTGTATGATGTGACGTGTGTGTGTGTGATGTATGTGTGTGAGAGAGAATCTCTCCCTCCCCTCCTGCTGCAGCGCGACACCGCGCACAGAGAAGGAGAGAGAGAGAGAGAGTAGAGAGAGAGAGTGAAAGTCTCTCCCTCCCTCCCTGGCGCTGCGCGCAGCAGCGCGTAGCAGCGCGTAGAGAGAGAGAGAGAGAGAGAGAGAGAGAGAGAGAGAGAGAGAGAGAGAGAGAGAGAGAGAGAGAGAGAGAGAGAGAGAGAGAGAGAGAGAGAGAGGGAAAGAGAGAGAGATCGGCGCTGGAGGGAGAGAGAGAGAGAGAGAGAGAGAGAGAGAGAGAGAGAGAGAGAGAGAGAGAGAGAGAGAGAGAGAGAGAGAGAGAGAGAGAGAGAGAGAGAGAGAGAGAGAGAGAGAGAGAGAGAGAGAGAGAGAGAGAGAGAGAGAGAGAGAGAGAGAGAGAGAGAGAGAGAGAGAGAGAGGTAGGCAGGCAGAGAGAGAACGGGGAAGAGAGAGAGCAGAGAGAGAGAGAGAGAGAGAGAGAGAGAGAGAGAGAGAGAGAGAGAGAGAGAGAGAGAGAGAGAGAGAGAGAGAGAGAGAGAGAGAGAGAGAGAGAGAGAGAGAAAGAAAGGCGCAGAGGGAAAGAGAGAGAGATCGGCGCTGGAGAGAGAGAGAGAGAGAGAGAGAGAGAGAGAGAGAGAGAGAGAGAGAGAGAGAGAGAGAGAGAGAGAGAGAGAGAGAGAGAGAGAGAGAGAGAGAGAGAGAGAGAGAGAGAGAGAGAGAGAGAGAGAGAGAGAGAGAGAGAGAGAGAGAGAGAGAGAGAGAGCGAGAGAGAGAGAGAGAGAGAGGTAGGCAGGCAGAGAGAGAACGGGGAAGAGAGAGAGCAGACAGAGAGAGAGAGAGAGAGAGAGAGAGAGAGAGAGAGAGAGAGAGAGAGAGAGAGAGAGAGAGAGAGAGAGAGAGAGAGAGAGAGAGAGAGAGAGAGAGAGAGAGAGAGAGAGAGAGAGAGAGAGAAAGAAAGAGAGAGAGAGAGAGAGAGAGAGAGAGAGAGAGAGAGAGAGAGAGAGAGAGAGAGAGAGAGAGAGAGAGAGAGAGAGAGAGAGAGAGAGAGAGGAGAGAGAGAGAGAGAGAGAGAGAGAGAGAGAAAGCTCAGAGAGAGAGAGAGAGAGAGAGAGAGAGAAAAGATTTCACTCCCTCCCCTCCTCTGTCTGAGCGCGGCAGCGCGCAGACAGAGAAGGAGAGAGAGAGAGAGAGAGAGAGAGAGAGAGAGAGAGAGAGACAGAGAGAGAGAGAGAGACAGAGAGAGAGAGAGAGAGAGAGAGAGAGAGAGAGAGAGAGAGAGAGAGAGAGAGATAGGGAGAGAGAAAGAGAACGAGAGAGAGAGAGAGAGAGAGAGAGAGAGATAAGAAATTTATTTTAAGTTAATAAATGTTATAAAAGTGACTAAATAGTTAAATACATGCGTGTGTTAATTGTTTTTTAATACATAAGTATATATATATATATATATATATATATATATATATATATATATATATATATATATATATATATATATATATATATATATATATATATATATATATATATATATATATATATATATATATATATATATATATATAATTGCAAATGTATGAGTGGAATGTATATACATAAATATATGTAAATAAACGCAAATTAGAGTCAACTTAGGTGTAGATGCATGAGCTAATGTTAGCATATTTATGTGATAAATGAACATATGTGTGCATTATTGTGTTCATTTGCATAGGATTAAGTGCTTGAGAACATGTTAGTATGTTTGAGTGATGAATGAGAATGTGAAAATATGTATTAAGTTAGCATATTAATGTTTAGGGATGTGAATGTAACTACATATAAGAGTTAATGTGAGCATGCATTAGCATATGCTAGCATGTGTGTGTGTATAGATGTAAGTACATGGGTTAATTTAAGCATAAGCATAAGCATGTATGTTAGCATGAGAGTTGATAAATATTCATATGTGCATATATGCATATGAGAAAGTATATTTGTATGAGCATATGAGTATGTGCATATGCATGAAAGTGTGTGTGTTTGCATATGTGAGAATGCATGTGTATGCAAATTCCAAGTGAATTATGTCTTGAAAGTTAATGATTTCTTGTAATATTACTAATATCCTAATGTTTTTTGCAGAAACATTGAAGATTACAATCAATTAAAGTGAAGTGAAGACAATTGAAGTGAAGCGGCAGCCTAAAGATCCATTTAAATCTTATTTCTCATTTAGTAATTTATCCAATTGACTAGACATTTATCCAATTGTTTAGGCCTTCCAGTTGTATTAGATTTATTGATTTGAACCATTAGCTTATCAATTAATTTATTTAAGCAGTTTTGCAACAATATTCTTTCCCATTACTTTCATCAAGAACCATTAGCATATCAATTAATTCATTCAAACAGTTTAGCATCATATTGTTTCATTAGTTTTTCGATTACTTTCCTTGATGTCTTCTAAGTTAGTTCATGAGTCTGAGCATAGTACTATTGAAAATATTGAAAATATTTAAAATGTTCCGCCAACTCTAGACAGACCAGAACCCTCTAGCTTACCTGAAAGTTTAGTAGAAGAACCCATTATGGAAGTTTCAATCTCATACCAAGAAGCTGTTGCTATGTACAAGGCTGCCCGTCCTTACGGTCCATAGCTAGTTAAAACTATTTACTTTTGGTAAGAAAACTTTAGTTTCAGTCATAGAATTAGGTAATTTATATTGTTTTGTCATTAGAACCCTTATTTCCTTAAGCATGAGTCCGCTACAGACACCCTGCGTGTGCCGAACGATTTAGGCGGATGACTTGATCCACCATCCGAGCATCTCTCACGACCCGACATTGGTGAACCCAACGTGAACAAACGGCCTTGGAGCTCAGGTATAAAATTTAAATTTTTCGTGCATGTGCATACATGATATCGACAGGTTCGATTGCAGAAGCTTCTTCATCCGTGGGAGCAGTGGCTTTGTCTTTGACTCCTTGCACTCTTCTAGGTGTTGAGGGCTGTTCCCTAGGGAACTGAGCGCCTCCACAAAGAGTGGCAAGTAGCTATCCTCATCTCGCCACCCCTTTTCATCAACATTAGAAGCAAGAACGTTTGCACAATCATCCATTAGCAACTGATGTATTAGATTTTGATTCTATTAAAAATTGTATAAACTTATACACAAGTCACTCTTTAAGCCTCTTCTTCGATTCAGATTCCAGGTATTTATATTTGGATTCTTTTTGCTTGCACATAATTAAATGAAAATGACATCTAATGTAGAGAATCTTCTGCATGATATGGAAGCACGATTAATTTCATCTATAGATTTAAAGCTTAATTCCAAGTTTGAGTCCTTAAACTCGTTTCTTTCAATCTTAACTACAGTAGTATCTGATTTTAATGCAAATCTTAAGTCAATAGATACTCAATTTGATCACGAGTTTAGGAATTTAGAAGGAATTCTTCATTATGAACTCTCAAATTTGAATGAAAATATGGAAACAATAGCAAATCATGTAAAAGAAATTTTATCATTCAAAACAATTGGTCATGAAATTGCAAGTTTAAAAGAGAACATTGAAAGGTTAAACAATCAAATACACGAAAGTGCTACATGTGAATGCAAAGATAGATATCAAGTACGCGTTCAAAGTAGATCTATGTATTCTATTGACCAAAATCCTTTACCCGATCATAGAAAAGTTGATCCTAAGGCTTTATATCAAAGACCGAAGAGAACTGTAAGATGCTTCTGGTGTGACCAACTAGGTCATACTTATGGGAACTGTATGGCCTATGAGAAAGCATGTAGCCAACAATTGGTATTAGAAAGTGAACAGAAAATATGTGATTATCAAACGCATCTACCATTGAGATTAAACTTAGGTAGAGGAGGAATGATAGACTATTTTGACCAAGAAAAATTTAGTCCTAAAACCAAACTTCAAAAACAATGGAAACCTAAGATTCATAAGGAGAAAAGCAATGTATGTCAATTACATTCTATGAACACCAAGATTGTGCCTAAATGTGAATGTTTGAACAATGATCAAAACCTTATTAAACCTAAATCTATGAATAACATTGATCTTCAAATTAAATCTAAGGATCAAGATACATTGAAAAATTTTAAGAAAGAAGAAGATGTTAAAGATAAAAGATGATGAAAATGAACAATCAATTGATGGAAATATAGATATATAGGCGGTTAAAACAGAACCTAAAGTCATAGAAATTGACAATAAATGTGATCAAAATAAAAATGATGAAAGAATAGTACAAACATCTGAAGACGAAAATCTTCAACTTCAATCAGAACATGACAAGAATATGGGAAAATGGGTACAAGAAGCCATATGGAAGATTGAAAATAATATCAAAAACTCATCTAAAGGTAAGAAAAAGGAGAAGAATTTAAGTGAATAGTTTTATTGTGATGGAATTGTTTATTGAAGATAAAAACATTTCAAATTTTGATTTTGCTTGCTGCATATATGTTGTTTTCCTAAAAATTGAGAATCATATACCTAAATTGTTTAGTATTAATGTTTGAAAAGCTAATTACAAACTTATGATTAAGTTTACATTACGATTTGTTTAATCAAAAGAATTCTAAAATATGAAAACACAAAGTTTGTTTCAAATTAAACAAAAACATGTTTGTAATTATGCTTGCAATTAATTTTGATCAATATGCTTGTCATTTCCTAAACTTATGATAAATTTATGATTTTTTTTTCTTTCACAAATAAGAAGAAATCTATTATGAAGAATGATTATGAAGAATATTATTATGATGAATATTTTGCACAAAATGATCTTTGTTTACAACAATTCTGATGATATACTTTTAAAAGAAAGAAATATATATGATATAAATATGATCATGATAAATATGAAGAACATGAAAAAAATATTACAATATGAGGATGATTTTATTGATATACCATATGATGAGTAAGAGGAACTTTTATAATCCAGATATGAATTTTTCATTGATATAAAAAAAAATGATGCTCATTCATAAAGATACAAGTTAAAAAAAAATACTTTGAACATTTTGATTTTTCCTAAATTTTATGAACTTTGTTTCATAGGTTGAAAAACCTATTTAAAAAAATTAAGAATGCATTATTTATGATAATTATAACCACTATGAATTTCTTATGATGAAATTTGTGACATGATGAAGATGAATCTGATAGAATATATGAATTTATATTTGCAAGATAAATGATAATGAAGATTACTTGTTTTGTAGCTTCTATTTTATAAGTGATTACAGGTTCTGAAGATGCATTGATCAAAGCAATTGAAGATGTTATGCCAAAAGTTCTGATAAATTTAAAGAGAGCAGATTGAAGATGAAGCAGATTGAAGATAAAATTGATTTTAAGTCGTATTTTTCTTTGTCTTAAAATTTTGTTTTACGTATTTTATTTGCATTCATATAAAACTAATTGATAAAATCTGGAATGAAGAATATTAATCTATAAAGGACTCTATTTAACCATATTAGGAAAATAGACATAATTTATACATTTATAGATTAAGTGAGATTTGTTAAAAATAGAAGGATTTGTAGTTCATTTAGATAACGAAAGTAGTTGTATATGCGTAGGAGCATATTGTTGCATGATTCATGTCTGTGAAAACCTAGATCTTTCTTGTCCATGCAGCTAGATCCTTAGCTCGGATTAAGGGGTTAAGCCTTTCCCCTTTAAAACAAAAAAGTAGCGAAAAAAAAAAGAATATTGACATGGAAGTTATACCTTCTTCCACCCCAAAAAGGTATTTACATTTATTATCGATATGAAGTTTACATCATATTTATATGAAGAAACTAGTTGTGAAAAACACATCTAGTGATTAAAATTGGGCATACAAGGCGGCTGTCTGTCCAAGTAGATTTAGTAGATTTCTTTGGCATGCTTGATTGCTCATATGTGAATGCATATATATGACGAAACCTGCATTTGAATGAATGAAAATGAATTCTGTTTTATACTAATCTTTACATAGTTTATAAATGGGAAAAAATGTAAACTAATGTTTGTTGACTGAAAAGGTTAATAGTTTACCTTTATACTTTAATATGTTTTCATTGCCAGATGTAATTGAAATAAACTTCATGTGCATGTTGAAAAGATTTAAAATTTGATAAGATTAAGTATATCTAAAAAAAGAATTGATGCTATTCTATGATTTAATTTCAGGATAATCATTGAAAATGTTGCTTCCCTAAATCTGCAAGTTGGCCCATCGGGACGATGTGCAGGTTTGGTGGCGGTGGATGTCGGGAAGATTTGCATCTTCCAATTGATGGCCCAAAAAATTAAAATATTTATTGGTGAATTCTAAACCTCTTTTATATCACTGTTGATCAGTTGTGCTAATTGGATTAACTATTTTGAAAATGTTATCAGGTATGAAGGATGAAGCAGGACATATGTTCATATTAGGGTTTACCCTAAGTACTTAATTAATGAGTATTTATATTTATACATGCTAGAAACATGGGTATATAACTCTAGTTCATATATTTATGACAATAGGGTTCATTTGAAGGGTCTCAAAAGGTTCTAATAGGTTCATGTTAGAGTTTATTTATGTTCCAAAGGGTTAATGATAGGGTTTATTTAAATGTTAATGAGCTAATGGTAGGATTCCAAAACGGCTTTAAGGGGTTTAGTGTGCAAGAATGAAGATTAGCCTTAGTTTGAAGGGTTGTGATGTGTGTATGTGTGTATGTGATGTGTGTGTGTTATGTGTGTATGTGTGTA
Source organism: Ceratopteris richardii (assembly GCA_020310875.1). NCBI lineage: Eukaryota > Viridiplantae > Streptophyta > Polypodiopsida > Polypodiales > Pteridaceae > Ceratopteris > Ceratopteris richardii. The sequence continues at coordinate 112,410,753 of CM035437.1, read as the reverse complement.
TGTGTGTATGTGATGTGTGTGTGTTATGTGTGTATGTGTTATGTGTATGTGCGTGTATGTGTGATATGCGTGTATGTGTTATGTGTGTGTGCGTGTATGATGTGACGTGTGTGTGTGTGTGATGTATGTGTGTGAGAGAGAATCTCTCCCTCCCCTCCTCTGCTGCAGCGCGACAGCGCGCACAGAGAAGGAGAGAGAGAGAGAGAGAGAGAGAGAGAGAGAGAGAGAGAGAGAGAGAGAGAGAGAGAGAGAGAGAGAGAGAGAGAGAGAGAGAGAGAGAGAGAGCGAGAGAGAGAGAGAGAGTAGAGAGAGAGAGAGTGAAAGTATCTCCCTCCCTCCCTGGCGCTGCGCGCAGCAGCGCGCAAAGAGAGAGAGAGAGAGAGAGAGAGAGAGAGAGAGAGAGAGAGAGAGAGCGAGAGAGAGAGAGAGAGAGAGAGAGAGAGAGAGAGAGAGAGAGAGAGAGAGAGAGAGAGAGAGAGAGAGAGAGAGAGAGAGAGAGAGAGAGAGAGAGAGAGAGAGAGAGAGAGAGAGATAGAGAGAGAGAGAGAGAGAGGGAAAGAGAGAGAGATCGGCGCTGGAGAGAGAGAGAGAGAGAGAGAGAGAGAGAGAGAGAGAGAGAGAGAGAGAGAGAGAGAGAGAGAGAGAGAGAGATAGAGAGAGAGAGAGAGAGAGAGGGAAAGAGAGAGAGATCGGCGCTAGAGAGAGAGAGAGAGAGAGAGAGAGAGAGAGAGAGAGAGAGAGAGAGAGAGAGAGAGAGAGAGAGAGAGAGAGAGAGAGAGAGAGAGAGAGAGAGAGAGAGAGAGAGAGAGAGAGAGAGAGAGAGAGAGAGCGAGAGAGAGAGGTAGGCAGGCAGAGAGAGAACGGGGAAGAGAGGAGTAGAGAGAGAGAGAGAGAGAGAGAGAGAGAGAGAGAGAGAGAGAGAGAGAGAGAGAGAGAGAGAGAGAGAGAGAGAGAGAGAGAGAGAGAGAGAGAGAGAGAGAGAGAGAGAGACGAGAGAGAGAGAGAGAGAGAGAGAGAGAGAGAGAGAAAGAAAGGCGTAGAGGAAAAGAGAGAGAGAGAGAGAGAGAGAGAGAGAGAGAGAGAGAGAGAGAGAGAGAGAGAGAGAGAGAGAGAGAGAGAGAGAGAGAGAGAGAGAGAGAGAGAGAGAGAGAGAGAGAGAGAGGTAGGCAGGCAGAGAGAGAACGGGGAAGAGAGAGAGCAGAGAGAGAGAGAGAGAGAGAGAGAGAGAGAGAGAGAGAGAGAGAGAGAGAGAGAGAGAGAGAGAGAGAGAGAGAGAGAGAGAGAGAAAGCTCAGAGAGAGAGAGAGAGAAGATTTCACTCCCTCCCCTCCTCTGTCTGGGCGCGGCAGCGTGCAGACAGAGAAGGAGAGGGAGAGAGAGAGAGAGAGAGAGAGAGAGAGAGAGAGAGAGAGAGAGAGAGAGAGAGAGAGAGAGAGAGAGAGAGAGAGGGAGAGAGAAAGAGAACGAGAAAGAGAGAGAGAGAGAGAGAGAGAGAGAGAGAGAGAGATAAGAAATTTATTTTAAGTTAATAAATGTTATAAAAGTGACTGAATAGTTAAATACATGCGTGTGTTAATTGTTTTTTAATACATAAGTATATATATATATATATATATATATATATATATATATATATATATATATATATATATATATATATATATATATATATATATATATATATATATATATATATATATATAATTGCAAATGTATGAGTGGAATGTATATACATAAATATATGTAAATAAACGCAAATTAGAGTCAACTTAGGTGTAGATGCATGAGCTAATGTTAGCATATTTATGTGATAAATGAACATATGTGTGCATTATTGTGTTCATTTGCATAGGATTAAGTTCTTGAGAACATGTTAGTATGTTTGAGTGATGAATGAGAATGTGAAAATATGTATTAAGTTAGCATATTAATGTTTAGGGATGTGAATGTATCTACATATAAGAGTTAATGTGAGCATGCATTAGCATATGCTAGCATGTGTGTGTGTATAGATGTAAGTACATGGGTTAATTTAAGCATAAGCATAAGCATGTATGTTAGCATGAGAGTTGATGAATATTCATATGTGCATATATGCATATGAGAAAGTATATTTGTATGAGCATATGAGTATGTGCATATGCATGAAAGTGTGTGTGTTTGCATATGTGAGAATGCATGTGTATGCAAATTCCAAGTGAATTATGTCTTGAAAGTTAATGATTTCGTGTAATATTACTAATATCCTAATGTTTTTTGCAGAAACATTGAAGATTACAATCAATTAAAGTGAAGTGAAGACAATTGAAGTGAAGCGGCAACCTAAAGATCCATTTAAATCTTATTTCTCATTTAGTCAACTATCCAATTGACTAGACATTTATCCAATTGTTTAGGCCTTCCAGGTGTATTAGATTTATTGATTTGAACCATTAGCTTATCAATTAATTTATTTAAGCAGTTTTAGAAAATTATTTCCCATTACTTTCATCAAGAACCATTAGCATATCAATTAATTCATTCAAACAATTTAGCATCATATTGTTTCATTAGTTTTTCCATTACTTTCCTTGATGTCTTCTAAGTTAGTTCATGAGTCTGAGCACAGTACTATTGAAAGTATTGAAAATGTTCCGCCAACTCTAGACAGACCAGAACCCTCTAGCTTACCTGAGAGTTTAGTAGAAGAACCCATTATGGAAGTTTCAATCTCATACCAGGAAGCTGTTGCTATGTATGAGGCTGCCCGTCCTTACGGTCCATAGCTAGTTAAAACTATTTACTTTTGGTAAGAAAACTTTAGTTTCAGTCATAGAATTAGGTAATTTATATTGTTTTATCATTAGAACCCTTATTTCCTTAAGCCTGAGTCCGCTACAGACACCCTGCGTGTGCCGAACGATTTAGGCAGATGACTTGATCCACCATCCGAGCATCTCTCACGACCCGACAGCGGGAAAACGGAATTTTTCGTAAGAGATTTATTAATCGTTGATCGTAGATCTACCGCTTTATTATGCTTTTGGTAGAAGCTTTTCAAGAGGTACAAAAACTATATAAGAAGCACTTTCGGCTCATTGTATTCATCCCTCACCTAGTATTCAACACAAGCTTGGAGCTTGGACCTCAATAGAGGTGGTGTTTCATCTAGCACATGGGGCAGCCATGGTGCTAACTTGAAGCATGTTGAGGAGCAGCTATGGAGTTCTTCTTAATGATTCTTCTTCGAGAAGATGAAGGGTGTGCTCACACTTTAGCTCATGGAGAGGAGGTTATCTCTTGTTCATGGCAAGAAGACTTGGTCATTAGCAGCTTGATGGTGAGGATCGACCATCTACATGTTGTAGTTGAAGATTCCCTTCTAAATGAAGATTTCGGACTACGTCAAAGACATTCGATGGTGTTTAACATAAGATTTACATCTTATGTTAAGTATTCAAGTACATATTCTCTTTATGCACACAGGTACTACTTGAAGTTTATGGAGGTTGTGACATTCATATCAGGAGGAGTCCTATTCAGCATAGGTACAAGAGAAACAGTACGTATATGCTTTATGCATATTTGAATGAGGTGTTTGAGAAGGTGTGTTCACATTAGTTTGAGGATTTCCGGTAGAAAACTTGTTAGCATTCTTTGCTACTTTTTAAGTATGTGATTTTTTCACACACGTATCTAACTTAGGGTCTTCCATAGCCTAAGTTCAGATGAGGGTTTGTTGATTATCAGTTTCACACTAATCCTTCCTCTTTCAGTCACTCATATTACTTTTCTATAACCTATAAGGTCACACATCTCATGTATATTCAGATTACTGCCCATACATTTGAATATGTTTGTTACATTTGTACATTCACTCATTCATCTATTTCTCATCACATAGAGTGGTTGAGAGTTTTGCTCCCACATTGTACATTGAACATTGGTAAATATGATACTATGAGTAAGCGATGGCTTATGTAACACCTTACACATGTCGTCTATTCTTTCTCTATCTTTGTCTCATCATTTGTATGATTAAGTTGTGGTATGTTCATGTTTTGTCAATATTGAAGATTGCTAGATTCTATGTTGGATATACTAGATCTATGGAACCATGAACATGTGACATGAGCCAAGGGCCTACCTCACTTCCAACAAATATATGCCTATTTTTTTTAGAATCAAAGTTTATATCAAGGGAATACTTCAATTCGCCTAAATCAAACATTTTCAACTCCTTCCAAATCTTTCTTGTGATGTGCTTTACACTTTCCATATCATTTTCCATATGTATGTCATCCACATAGATACATATTAAGACAACCTTCTCAGCTTCTTTCTTCATGTACAAAGATGCATTGGGAACACTTGGGGCTAATCCATAGTTGCGCAAATAATCATTAGCTATTCTTTTCCAAGCCCTCCATAATTGCTTTGTTGGAGTTAGATGTTTGCTGAAGCACGCAAACAGCACATGGAAGAAGAAGAAGCTTGGCGTGCAACAAACAATACTAAATGTATTACCACTAGAATGTACAAAGATAAGTACCTTGTTAGGGCAATAGGCATATATACAAGCCAGGGAAAAACCTCCTAAAGAGGGAAAAAAGCACCCCGAAAATTCTAGAGTGTTCATGCAGATCACTACCTAAATATATCAAGAAATCCCCCCTACGAGTGATGCAGTGAACAAGGAGCTATCACTCATGTATAAGGAAATGCCAAGCTATGTGGAATCAATCCACAAAAGGAAGTAAGCCCAAATCTTTGCAAAAAGCTTTAAACTTCTCCCTACGCAAAGCCTTCATAAAAAGGTCACCAATGTTCTCTTGTGTGGGCACATATGCTAAGCTGATCTCCCCAGTAGAGAACGTCTCCCTCACGTAATGATAATGCACCTCAATATGCTTAGTGCAAGCATGGAACACAAGGTTCCTCGCAATTGCAAGTGCACTCTGACTATCAGTGAAGATGATCGTGGCATATGACTGACTAACACCCAAATAACCAATAAGGCCTCTGAGCCACACACACTCAATAGTTGCTATGAAATCTGCCATGTACTCAACCTCACAACTCGAAGTGGCCATAGTACACTACTTCTTGCTCAACCAAGATATACATGAGCTACCAAGCATGAAGCAAAATCCACTAGGAGACACACAAGTGTGATATAACCTAGCCGAGTCAGAGTTAGAAAAAACATGTAAATTTGGCAGTAGTGATTCACCCTTGCAATAAAACAATCCAAGTAGCTAGGTACCACTCAAGTAGCAAAAGGTGCACTTAATCGCCTACCAATGCTTGACTTGGGCAATGTATAAACCTGCTCATCTTTGAGATAGCAAACTGAACATCTTGCCGAGTAATCCATAAATAAATCAACCATCCAACAACTTGTTGATAGACAACGGCATCAAACACATCTCTAGTATCGTGAAGACTCAATCGTAAACCTGTCTCCATACAAGTGGCAATGGGCTTATAGTCTTCAAGGCCAAAATGTTGCAGTAATGTGTCAATATATTTTGTTTGACACAAAGCCATTCCACCATCAACTTGCATAAACTAAATGCCCAAATAGTGATGCAAATGCCCCAAATTAGACATCTCAAATGAGACATGCAAATAAGCCTTAAAATCAGCAATATGCATGTCATGAGGACCAGTGAGCAACATGTTATCAACATACACCACAATATTGAGGAGCACATTATTAGCATGCTCAGCATATAAGGTGCTTTCAATTGGACTGTTCTCAAAACCATGTGCAATGAGATAGGCATGTATCTTTTCATACAAAGCATGTGGTGCTTGCTTTAAACCATATAATGCCTTCTTTAACCTGCACACCTGGTTTTCATGCCCTTGCTGCACAAAGCCATGGGGTTGAAAGACATACACTTCTTCATGCAAGTCACCATTAATAAATGCTGTTTTAATGTCCAAATGATGTACATTCCAACCATGATGAGCTGCAAGTGCACATATGCTACAAACAGTAGTTATTTGGCAACTAGGAGCAAAGGTTTCATTAAAATCAATGCCTCTTTCCTGCGCATAAACCTTTGCAATAAGTCTAACATTATACCTCTCAAATGTTCGATTAGGTTTATGCTTCAGCTTGTATACCCACTTAGTGCCAATGGCCTTCTTGCCAGGAGGCAAGTCACATAAAGACTAGGTACCCTTTTTCATGATAGCATTATATTCAGATTGCATTGCAGCCATCCAATGTTTAGAATTTTCTGCTTCATCAAATGAAATAGGTTCAATCTCATCACAGAGACTAGAGACAGCCATACCATAGCAATCTGATGCAAAAGAGGCAGATCCTGATCGAGTACGATATGATAGAGGTGCATCTAATTTGTTTTCATGCAAAGTCTACCCCAACCATTTTGGCATAGTTTTTGCCTGCTCAATATCAACTTTCTCATCAACAAGTGCATCATGTAAATGTGCATTAGAAATGGAATGCTTTGCATCTTCACATGAAACCTATAGAAGCTGAGAAGTTGCTTCATTAGGACCAACACTAGACTGTCCACCTGTAAAAAGAGGTAGCAAAGTATCATACATGTCTTTCGAGCTAACAGATGTCTCCTTAGTACATGAAAGTAACAATTGAATGTTAAAAGATATGCATTTCTAGGGCAAGCTCAAGTTTTGTTTTTCATAAAATAAATCCATTTGAAGGCTAAGAATAAAGTTGAAGGTGCAACCTTATCCAAAAGGAGGCATTGGACCAGCAAAAGCCACTCCAATGAAGAGTCAAAGTCACAAGGCAAGTGAAGAGACAAGGAGGGCATGTGAAGAGACATGGAGGACATATGAAGAGTCATAGAAGGCTGTCATGGCTATATAAAGACCATCCAAGCTCATTCAAGGCACAGGCTCTCATAGGTGCTCATATTCTCTTGCATATCTCTCCTACTCTTTCCAAAGGGTGCTTCATTTCTGTAGCAACCTATTAGGACTTCATTATCTCTTTGTGGTAAGCTCCATTTTTGCGCGTTCTTGTACTTACTTGAAAGCTTATAAAGCAAGGATTCTAGTCCAAAAACAATTTTGGTAAAATGCTCTTGTAGTGTGAGATATAGCTACTTCTTTATCTATTGTTCTGTTCCAAAACCTACTAGGAAAATTGGGTTGTCTTGTGTGACTCAGTTGATACATCTAAAGGTGTTCAAATATAGTGATTGATAGCTCATGGGAAAGCCCTTACTGTCAAGTTTTTGTGGCTAAAAGGGTTTTTGTATTGGATTCGGGAATCGGGAGATATACCAGTTTTAGTGAGTACTCCTATGAGGGCACATAGGTCTTGGGAAGGGTTGAAGCTTCTTGTTGTGCATTTAGAGGAGAAATCTTCCAACTGTGGTATGAGAGATCGTTGTGGACATCAAGGAGAGCACAAAGAAGGCCAAGCCAAGGAATCAACCATTGAAGCCTTTTCAAAGCTTTAAGGAGGTTGCAAACTTGGAACCAAGGGGGAGCTTCATCGAGAAAGTGCTTCATCACACAAAGGGACTTCAATTTCAACAAAGGAGGTAATCCCACACCATATTTCAATTTTAGGTGATTCAAGAAGATGGGAGAGGTATCCAACAAGATTGAGAAGTTGGACAAAGACAACTTTCAACCATGTAAGTCTAGGATGATAAACTTCATCATGAGCAAAGACCTAGGAGGCATAATCAATGGAGGAGATGTCAAGCCAATTGCTACAGATCCAACTTACCCTATCCATCAAGAAAGGAGAGCAATTAGAGAATGGGAGGTAAGAAATAATAGGGTTATGTTTATGATATCTCAGCATGTAAGCAACACAATGTTAGGTCACATTCAAAGTATGGAGACGACCAAGGAAATGTGCGAGTATTTGGAGAAGATGTTCACCAAAAATATAAAGGCAAAGAAGGTACAACTAAAAAGTGTGGAGGCCTCTGCAACATCCATTCCAACCTCCTTCTTCTTTGCCTCTTTAGCAACCAGTTTTGGATAGCTCTTAATAACATGATCATTTGCTTTACAATATTTGCAAAACAATTTTTGCTCTTCTGATTTCTTCTCATCTTTGTCTTTCTTCTTCGAATATGCAGCATTTGCAGATTTCTGCTTACTAGTAGGAGAGTTCCATTTACCTTTGCCCTTCTAACTTGCCATAAAAGCTTGATCCACAACATGCATAATAGACCTGTTCTGCCTAGACTAGTCTTCGTGCAACAAAACACAAACTAACTCTTAAAATGTTAAGGCATTTGTATTGCCATTCATCATCAAATGAAGCATAGAAGCAAAACTCCGATATGAGTCAGGAAGACCATTCACAACAGTCCACATAAGTGAACTCTCAGGAAGGTCTTCATCTGAGAAAATCAACTCTTCCTTCAAAGTTTTTATCTTTGTCAAAAAAATTTCCATAGAATCACCTTCATTCATGTGTGCACTCTCCAACTGTTTTCGGATGTAGGCAACACGAGCCTCATTCCTAGCCTGCTACAATGTGGTAAGTTTCTCCCAAGCATCCTTAGCTATTCTGCAAGAGCGAATGTGAGGAGTAATGGCATGTCTGACAGACAAAGCTATCAATGCATGTGTCTGATCATCTTTGCCATCCCAATTAATTTGTTCTATAGTAGGTGCAACAAAAACAGTAGCACGAACAAGAATCTATAGAATATCACCATCTTCGACACCATCTACAACTTAAGTACTTGTATTTGCAGGTGTAATAAGCTGCTTTTCAACACCCTGCATAATATTCCCTAGTCTCTGTATGACCAATACATGATGCATCATATAAGCCCACAATGGATAATTGGTACCATTCAAATTATCCTCAATAGCCAACATACCGAATGCATCACTACCTTGAGCCATGGCCACTAACTAAAATACCTTGATGCAAAGAAATGATTGTATCTGAAAAGGTTGAACAAAAGTGCCCAAATGAGTTTTGCTAGACATGTAGCAGTAGCATGATAGAGCAAAGCAGTTTTGATCTCTAAAACACCTTGAGTATGGTCACGGAATTTTGTGAAATTCTAAGACTCTAAACAAAGAGGTGTCGACGATGCCCTAGATGAAGTAGCGACCTGCTCTAATACCAATTGTTGGAGTTAAATGTCTTTGAAAACATGTGAACAACCCAAGGAAGAAGAAGAAGAAGCTTGGAGCACAAAACACAATATTGAATGTATTACCACTAGAATGTATAAAGATACGTAACCCATAAGGGCAATAGGAATATATACAAGCCGGGGGAAAACAACCTCCTAAAGAGGAAAAAAGGTGCCTTGCCAGTCCTAGAGTGTTCATCACACATCACTACCTAAATATATCAACATGCGGAAGGTCCTAGAAATCCTTCTTCAACCTACACATGAATTAGGATGCTTTCCATCCTTATATCATAATAGGGCATTCATATACACCTCTTTTTGAAGTTAACCATTTAAGAAAGAAATTATGATGTCATAATAATAAATAGTACATCTTCTCAAAGCACACACAACCAATAAATTTCTAATAACAACATTATTAACCATGAGAATAAAGGTGTCTTAATAAAATACAACATGTTTTTGCGTGGAATCTTTTGCAAGTAATGCTTCCATTTTTTATTTGTGAATTGTTCGTTCCTTCTTTGTTCAATATCAAGTCCTATTTGTCATCCTGATTGTTCTTTGATTCATTTCTCTCTAACTTCTCTCTACTCACCTTTGGTTGAACCCTCTTCATATGTATCAAAATCCTTGTCTTGAACAACATCCATCCTATAAGAAAAATGTTTGTGCATGAAGTTATCATAGCTCAACCACTCAATAATTTTCTTTCTCATATTATAGCTTCTTTTATTGCCTTTTGAAAGTTTATTCCTCATTTGTTATAGATTTATTTTCCTTCAAATGAGTTCTTAATAATAATCTTCACCTTCACTAGGTGGGTCATCATAGTGTCCATCTTTACATTTAATCATGTTTTTACTTGAGATAGAGGATGATGAAAAACTTCTAACTATTTACTTGCATCCTTGGATGGTTTAAAAAGATATTGGAGCCTTGGAAATTGAAATACAAGATCATTTAAATAATGTTCTTGAAGGAAGTAGATAAATTCTACTATTATATTATTAAAGTATTATCCTTTTAATTGAACTAAATTATTGAAGGAGTATCCCTTTAAGTAGCACAATCCTTTTTGCATAGCTATATATGCTTTGCTATTTGACTATGATAATTTATTGGAATACAATATCTATTCATTAGGAGCTAACAAAATGATTGAATGTTCAAATTCAATTGTCATCACATTATTATCAATGCAAGGATTTTTCTTAACCTAAATGCTGATCATACAAACACGAATGAGACATACATGTAGATAATTTAAAAGATACATTGTGTGAATTATCTAGTTGGATGTAACTTCAATGTTCTCATTATTTGGGTACATAACATTTCGTTCTCAAATATAGGATTTGTGTACTTATGTCGAGGTGCAATGATTCAAAATTTGTCAGAAGATGCATGCACAACAGCTCTTGTTGATATTAGAAAATTTCAAATTTCTGATTCCACTAGTACATGCGATTTGGCTAGTCTCTGTATATATATATCATGAAGGTGTTTCTTAAACGTGTTAATAAGAAATACATAACTTGGAGTAATGGTGATTAAGAATCTACATCTGAGAGGCATAATTTTATTCAGTAATGCAAAAGCAGTTTCTCAAAGCACGTTAAAGAGTAATATATCAAATTTGTTTCATCCTGAATGATGAATAACTTCCCTTGATGGTGATGAAAGGAGGAATGAATCTCACATTTAGATCACTAAGGTGAGAATCGGCAATCGTCGTTCTATAGAAGATTCAACCATAACACCCACAATTGGAACTTATCAATGCATCCATGCACCTTTGCAACACTACTATGGAAGCACACATATTGTAGGCTCATATAAGTTACTTGATACGTCATAGTAATAGCTTCCCTAATGGGGACTTTTATCTAGGCTAGGATCTCTTGGTCTAGTTGTGCCTCCATAGGTCCTTTGTGGATGCTAGCTAGAATGGAATGAATATTCCAGATCCTTCTAAATAATGCCTTCTATGTATTCTTTCTTGGACATCGGTTTCTTGAGAGACGCAAACGTAAAACACTTAACAAATTATTAATAGAAGAATCTAAGATTCAATATCTATACAGAAATAGTGTTTTTCACTTACTTTTGTTTGGAAAAAAGTTCAAAAACCATTTTTTAGGTGCCTTTAGAGAGGGCATGAATGTCAACCTCTTCATTTCGAATAATTTGGATAATGTGGTTCTTAGTCAAGAACTCACACATGTAGCTTATCTTTGGTAACTTAGTTTCCTAACTATTAAAACTCATATTCGAGTGATATGTAGTTTTTTTTTTTTTGGAAATCTATAAAGTCTTCTACATGTGAAAATTTTTCACAATCATTCGATATCTAAGTTGTGTGTGAATTAGGTAACAGTAAGCATGCTCTTGTCAATACAAATTCTAGAAGAGGTTCACTATCTTTTGTTGTGCTATTGCAATCAAATTCTCAACATTCGGTATCATAGATAGAAGAGAGCTACTATATGGTTAGTAATTTTTCAAAGAGGAATTCAAGGCTAGAATAAGAGGTGATACATAAAGTTGGAAGATCATTAACAAGGGTTGCAAACAACAATTAACTATACAAATGATCATCTTTTGAGATGAAAATTTGTGTGAAAAGTAAAAATGACTAGACAAGAAAAATTATTAATATGTGAAGCTGAAGCTGACGACATCACTTACAAAACACTTACTCAATGAAAGTTGACCATATAACTTACAAAACATACCATCTTATGATGGGAGAAAAAACTTCATTCATCATAAGTGTTTATACAATTGTAATTGAAAATAATGAAAGATACATGTTACCAATTCATCATAAATCATAAACTTGGTTCATAATGTTGATTTGTAATGTCCATCAATCCTTGATCATGTTTGTAGAGCTACTACATTATGTCCATGTCCGTCAAATAGAGAAAGATTCTCCTCCAAGCATAGAGTGCTAGAATTCCTCCTTCAAAATATATGTGTAGCCTCCTTGTCCTCCAATCCCTCCAAGTATGTAGAGGATTCCTTCTCCTTAATCTCCTCCATGTCATCAATTCCTTCAAGAGAATATTACACCTCCTTCTAGAGGGCTTCTTGAACGATCTTCACAAGATTGGCTTGTTGGATGATCCTTAATGCTTGAGATGATAATTTAACAATGAGAAATAGTGTCTTTAGATAGTGCTTTATGAACTCAAAAAGTAATGCAACCAAAAAGAAGAAGCAATAAATCGCTTCATTGAAAAGCATAGCAAATATGATACTTATCAAACTAAGAAATTGATGCCAAATTAACGCAATGGCATATATTTATTTCAAAAATTGATCTCTAAAAATATATCTACCAAACATGTCTGCTAAGATTTGGACTCTTGTCTTCATGACCTTTTTTTTCTTTGTTTTTTTCCTCTACCACTTCGCTGCCACCCTTTTCTTGTGGGAGGATCTAGAAGGAACATATTATAGCAACAAATGAGGAATTTGGGACAACTATTTTGACTTATTCTGAAACCAAATGGTACAATGTTATATATCCTTGGAAAGCTCTCCATGAGTACTTTCCAATGGTGCAATAATATTTTTCATCATCTTTGTTTAATTTTTTATTAACAATGGGCTTTATCTCTTGAGTTAGTAGTCTTTCTTAGAAGTCTGGAGATTGATGGTTCAAGTTTTAGATATGTAGACATGAAAATCTATATGACATTTGCTCCTAGTAAACATGCACATCATCCTGGATGAGCTTATCCTATAATCAACTTCTCAAAAAGAAACTAGCATTTCATGGGAATATTGAATCTTGAAATCATCCGTCAAGTGCATGGGAAGATAACTATTGTGCCTATGTAAGGCCCTATAATTTAGCCCTATCAATTGCATACTTTGAAAATGCATGGTCAAAATATGGTGCAACAGATAAGGTATTTGGCATTTGTAGATGAAGCATGTGCACTCACTTTTATATATTTCATGTGCAAATACATAAATCCTTTGCATCACTCAAAGTGCATAGCTAAAGCTCAAAACACGCCTTGATGCAAGGTCGTGAAGTGAGACTCTATCATGCATACTTTAAGTGAATTTTCTCAAATAATCATGGTGCAAAGGGGTAAGATGATTTTGATGATGAGGTATTTTGAATTTTTGACATCTGTTCTTAAAAGGGATATCATCTTTTTTTTTAGTTATTTACAAGTGCAAATAGATTGTTGTGTAGGCTAAAGCAATATTTATATGTCCATATACATTGGTTTATGCATACTCTAAATGCAAAATAGAATCAATATGGAGAAAATAATGAAGAGTAGAAAAAGAAGACTAAAAATGCATTAAATTCAACACTCAATTCTCACTTCTTAAATTTTTCATGTTTCATAGAATCATCAAGAATTAGTACCAAAATATAGATTTTATTACATAACTTACTCACTACAACTTCTCTCATAAAGTTCTATAAATCATTTGTTGAATAAGAACCCGTCATGAATCATCTTTGGTACCTATTCATCATATACAAGATATTTCCTTGTATCAAACTCAAAAACATAATTAATCATTTCTCATTAACATAATGTAATGCAAAGCTAAAAATTATTGCTCATTAGAAGATGTATAATATTCATTCTGAATAATCTCATCAATCAGTACAAAAAATCTTTTCAAAACACATTAGTAGTAGATCATACTAACTTTCTATTCTTCAAAAACGTTGTTTAATTTATTATCAATTTGTTTTCCAATTTTATCAAATATGTGTGATTTTTTTGATACGTCTTTGTGCTCATGATTTGAATCACTCATCAATCAGTACAAAAAATCTTTTCAAAACACATTAGTAGTAGATCATACTAACTTTCTATTCTTCAAAAATGTTGTTTAATTTATTATCAATTTTTTTTTAAATTTTATCAAATATGTGTGAATTTTTTGATACGTCTTCGTGCTCATGATTTGAATCACTATCTTGGTCATTTTCTCTACTTATATTTCCATCATCTTCTTGTTCTTTAATATCATCTTGAATTTTGTTTAGAATATGATTGTATTTTTCTTCCATAAAATTTTTAACCTTTTTACGATAAAAAAACTTATCATTATATAGACAAATTACATCAAGTTGGACATAGGTTGTGCCATCTTCCTTGCTGTTGACTTTGATTGATTTTTCATGCTCTTCTTTATTTGGTTGTAATCGTTCATTCAAAAATTTCCTAGATGTTTTTGTATCTATGTGTAATGAGTCATGTTGATTAACATTTATGAATGTTTCTTGCTTTGTTAGTTGAGAACCTGCTTTCATGATCATTAGATTGAGTATTGTTATGTTTCTTTGGCATCCATTGGTTCTTCGATCTATTAGATCATCTTGTACTATGTTTTAAGTGGTCAAAATATGCTTTCATACCACATGTTCCTAAATTCAAGTGTAAAAGTAAATGATCATGATAATTATTTTTCTTCTCAATTGCAAGTACCAATTTGTCTACATGCATTCTCATATGCAATATAGCTCCCATATATATGAGTAATTTGATCACACAAAAAACATCTAATAGGTCGATTATGGACTATATATTTGTTCTTCTATGTAAAGTGCTAGGAGTGACTTTTCTATGGTTGGGTAAAGAGCTTTGTTCAATAGAATGTGTAAATATATTTTGAACTCGAACTTGATGTTCATATTTACACTTACATTTTGCAATTTTTTAACTTGATTTGATACAGTATCAATACTTTCTTTCGAACTTGAAAAGTCATAGCTAATAGTTTTGAATATTGTAATTTGTCTCACATGATTGGATAGATTATCCATATTTTCTTTCAAAGTGGAAAGTTCATACTAAATTGTTTTGTCTAAATTCCCAAACTCTTGATTAAATTATGTAAATAATGATTTAATAAGATCACTAACTTCTTTTAGTACTAGAGTCATCATTGTGATACAAGAAGTTAATGACAATCTTCGAGTAAACTTTTTCATCCATCGATGCACTTATTTGTGACTCCATATCATGAAGAAGGTTTTCAACATTCGATTTCATCTTCCTATGTGTATGTGAAAGCAAGGAAAATACAAGTATAAATACCTAGAATTTCTCATACAAGAGGTTTCAAATGTGTGAAAATGTGAAAATATAAATTTGTAGTAGCTTTGATCGATGACAAGGGTGAGATGAAGAGGATAAGATACTTGTAAGTTTCCATGGAGGAATTCACAAAATCGTGTTTAAACTACCACTCCCAAGGATGAAGAAGAAACTGCAACTCCATAATGCACATATATGCAATGCAAAACAATGTAAATTTATGAACCTGAGATGATGTTCCATTTCTTCACATCGGGTTCAATTGTCGAGAAGAGGATGTACAGTTGGTGGATCACTTCAACTCCCAAGTCCAACGGTGCACAGAGAGTGCCTCATGCAAGCTCAGGCGGTGGAATGGAGACTCAAAGAGACAGATAAGCTCAATGGAAGTTGATCATATCACTTACAAAACATATCATCATATGATGGGAGAAGAAAAATGATTCATTATAAGTGTTTATACAATTGTAGTTGAAAATAATGAAAGATTGGTTCATTATGTTGATTCCTAATGTCCTTCAATCCTTAATCATGTACGTAGAGCTACCTCCATCATGTCCTTCATGTCATTAAAATAGAGAAAGCTTCTCCTCCAAGTGTAGAGTGCTTGAATTCCTCCTTCAAATTATGTGTGTAGCCTCCATGGCCTTCAATTCCTTCACGTATGTAGAGACATCCTTCTCCTTCAACTCCTCCATGTGCTCAATTCCTTCAAGGGAATATTACACCTCCTCCTAGAGGGCTTCTTGAACGATCTTCACAAGATTGGCGCATTGGATGATCCTTGATGCTTGAGATGATCCTTGAACAATGAGCATTAGTGTCTTGATATAGTTTTATATGAGCAGTGGTTGCTTATAGCAAGTATGGTAACTCAAAAGAGAGGTGTTTGTCAAGATTCAGGGTACAAAAGACTCTTGAAGATGTTGTGTAAATTTTTAGTAGGATCAATAAAGGTAATTCGCTAGTACAAAATAAAGCGCAAAATTTTAAAATAAGCAAATTCGATTTCAATAGGCGTAAAGACTCTCATGGGAGTATATTACAAATGATTTTTATCCCATATTGAGGAGGTAGTTAAAAACTTTTGTTGCAGGACATGTGCAACTAGAAAATGAATAGAATTTCATGACATTTGTTAATGTGCCATGTGAGTTGAGCGAAATTTTTGCCTGATTAGGAAAAATTAGGAAAAGAAGAAAAAGAGGAAATATGATCCATAACTAGACGATATTGATTCCAGTGGCTCGTTTCAAAGTCCTAGTTCATCCACTCAAGGTACTAAGCCTGGCTCCAAGACCGAAACATACAACAATGCAGATGATTGAGGTGCCAAAAGAAAAAGACATAAGTATAGAAGGCATGTGAAATAGGAAACAAGCAATGAAAATGTGGGAAAAAGAAGCAAAACCAAGGAGTCAATTAGTGTTTCTGAACCTAAAAAAATATAATTCACTAAGTTTGGACAAATGGAATACATTGTAGGGCCCATCCCATAATATCACCCCATTTTGTGGGTTGAATAAAAACTCAATAAAATATGGTGACAATAGAGGCCACCACCTCTAGCAATTGATAGTGACGATGAGGTCACGATGTGCAACATAATACCTTACAACCATAATGTCATCGGAATAAGCATCCATACACCCAGCGGGCGTCGGTACGCACGACGGTATACCCAGCAGAGCCGTGGGTATGGGCATCGATTTGGGCATCAGTAATACCGATGCTTATACCGATGCTCATATCGACGACCATACCGATGCTTTAATATTGACACGCATACCGACACCTACACCGACATCGAGGCAAAAATACGCGTATTCATTTCCCTCGATAAAAACCTCAGTATACGACCGATCTGCTGTAGTGGTATATCAAACATTGAAAGATTAAGTGTATGACCCCTTTATTTATTTTGTAAATGAAGTTTCAAGTGCGCTTGATTTACATGAGCCCACAGCAATATAGTAGCCTATTTCACAGCAGTTTTTGGAATAGGTGATTTGCTTCAAATCACACCAAGATTTTGAGCCGCACATGCACCATATTGATCATCCGTTACACATAATTTCTCTCCTTAACTAAGACTACCATAGTCTTTCTCATTCATGTGAGCTTCCGCATTTTATTGCTGGGCATGAGTGCCTTCGTCTATTTTCAATCATACAGCTCTCTCCTGTACACCACCGAAATGTTTCAATTCAGAACGTGTGGTTGACTATTCATCCAGTAACTGATTCGGTAACTATGAAAGAGCTTCATTATTCTGGCATGTACCTGCGAGGCTAGTTTGATCTTTTTATTCGATGATGGTTTTGATTGAAATGAAACAAGAAAGAAAAAGGAACTCGCTGCCGATTAGAACAGACGGATAACATGTCATTAATCGTTGAATAGTACCTTGAAAATGTAATGGCACTAAGCATAAATAATGCAACTATATGGAACGCCCATTATTGTTACAGTCCCTTCGAGCTTGACTCCTCATTCACGAGCTCTAGTCCGAGAGTCATTTCCCTTCTACTTATACCCCTCAGGCTTCAACTAGTTGTTGGTCATAAAGGCTTCAACTAGTTGTTGGTCATAATGGCTGCAGCTGTTCTCTTCACATCGAAGACAGGTGTAAAAGAGCTCGTTGTTCTTATCTATGCCGCTATGATTTCAAGTATCCCATCAGGTACGATTTACGAAGCTTCTCCTTTGTTCTTCTCTCTCTCTGTGCAGAAAAGAGAAAGAATTTTACCAATACTTGCACGCAAGTTCTTATGGATAACTGATTGCATCCATCAATGAATTGGCTGCATCAGATGTCACAGGAAATCGAAACAGGCACATGGTAAGCAAGAGCTCTAAGCCATACCTGCACCTGTAGACCTTCTATTACTTTACTTGAACTACTATTTCTGTTTCAGCTATGGAAACCTAACGATCGCGTTTTTTCTGCTGGGCCTCGCAATCCGCCAACGAGCATCTTCTCGGAAGGTTTGTGTGTGATTCTCTATATGTGTGTGTGTGTGTGAGAGAGAGAGAGAGAGAGAGAGCGAGAGAGATATAAAGAGAGAGAGAGAGATCTTGAAACATGTGATTTATGGCTACTACTGATTTCGTAATTGTATTTGGCAGAGTGCCCGGGAATAACGTGTCCTCGGTTTGGTTGTTCTCAATTCGTGTACGGCTCATGTAAGCAAAATCCAGCAGGTAAAGCGATTCCATGCGCTTGTTGTGGCATAAAATGCTTAACTGGCGTGTCAGGCTGCTCAATCCATACACAAACCAAATCTTACCCCTGTGGCTTCTGATAACCCTTCCAGTTTTCTTATGAAGAGGGAAGACGCCCAGGACTGCTGTAGAATGCTCCGTCTTTGACGTTCGCTTTGCTTGTCACGTGATATTTGTACTTCGGTATGGATATCCAATTTTCAGTTTCTAAAAGTGGAGAACAATGTTACTCTCTCCAGATAATGAATTTATCTAGAATACGTATGTAGAAAACAGATCCGGAGGACCGTAATGAGTAAATGACTTGTTTCTCTATTATAGGATGAAAAAGAAGTGTCATTATGTCGGTCAAGAATCTAGAAGCATTGATAATTATATTGCCTCACTTTGAAGCCCAAAATCAGAAATGCACTCCAAGTATTATATCTTTGTATGGTATAAGCCCTATGTAGATCACATTTAACTTTTGCGCACGACGGATTGTCCAACGCGCTTTCTCATCTCATGTCGGGATTCGGGAGTCGGAATTTCTGGATCCTCTGCTGGGTTTAGGACATTCTGAATTGAGGCTGGAGCAATTCTAATCACCATTAAAATGGGTATCTCAATCTTCATTTCGCGTATCCTCTCATGTGCGGAGCTCTCTCTCTCTCTCTCTCTCTCTCTGTGTGCGCGCACACACAGGGGCGGATAAATAACAGCTCATTGAATAAAAAATATTCATATCCCTACTCATGTTCACGCTGTCGCTGGTGCTGGGTTGCATCGTGGGGAATCAGAAGCAAGCAAGCACTTAGTAAAGAGGATATATAATCCATATTCGCGCAATAGCGAGTCTTCTGCTGATTTTATCGAGCAAGTATGTATTTGTTAGCAGTTGAAGTGAGAGGACCACATCATCTCCTTCGGCCATCGATTCTGTACGTGCTCCTGGGTTTGTGTGTGTGAGAGAGAGAGAGAGGGATGATGAAAGAAACAGCACTGACATTCAAGATAAACGCAGAGAGGGGATATACGTATACGTATACGTATACGTATACGTATACCGTAAGTGGTTGTTCATTACATGGGTGAGGTTACATTTATACATGATTTTGGGACTCATATCAGGAAAACGTGTAGTGATTTAAGAAGTCGTGCATGAATTGATTATGTCGAGTGATGATGTGCTTAAATACCTGAACTCTGTCCCGGTTCGCTGGCTTGGTGGTTGGGCTTCTCGCCTCTTGAGGAGGAGGCGAGGGTTCAACCCCTGGCAGCAACATGTAGGGACATATCAATCCCAGAAATTGTTGTATGTGGCTGTTGGCCACCATTTGACCATCCTCGCGGTACTTGTGACCGCCATTCAACCCAGTTGTAAATCCCTCTTCTTGTGGGATAAGGGGGTCCCATGGGTACTATGCCCTTTCTTGTACAGTTGCAATTTCAAAGTAAAGTCCGAGAGAGTAGGCCTCGGCCGAACCTCCATTAAGAAAAAAAAAAACCCAAACTCTCCTCGTAAGACACGTCATCTATATAAAGGCCACCACATAATGGGTTTTCTCACAAATGCAAAATGAATTAAGAATAATGCGTACAGATACGTCCGTAAGACACATCGTCTATATAGAGGCCACCACCACAACAAATGGGTTTTGTCACAGACTCAAAATGAATTAAAATTATGCAAAATGAATTAAAATTAATGGGTACAGAAACATCCGTGGGCAAAAACATTTGTGATAGGATTGTGCTTTTAAGCGCTTAATGGCGCGTGGCATAAAGAAAATAATAAAAAAAAAATTAAAATAGCGGCGCATATACCGAACTATCTATAGATGCCTATAAAAACGTTTCTTTGCTTTAGAACCGCATTCAATGCACTTTATTCTTCATTGAAGTAGCAAACCATGTAGTGACATCTATATCAATAATTAGAAAAAAAATGGAGGTTCAGCCGAAGCTTACTCCTCCAGATTTTAACTTTGAAATTGTAACTATACAAGTGAATGGGTATAGCATCCGCGAACCCGTATTCAACAAAGCAGGGGTTATACAAAGTTAATTTTTAAATGCTATACGGATGTTTTTCCCACTGTTACATCAATGCATGAATTTACATAAAAAAAAACCTGCCCATTCGGCATTTTTTGATAGCAACTTCAAGAGACCAGGCATAGAAAGATACACTGTTAATAAATGTTTTCAGACATTCAAACCTTTCTCTTGTATTGTCTTCATTGTTCGTACTCTCTCTCTCTCTACGTCTTTCAGTCTAAGTATTCTAATACTATAACTCATCATTTTTTTTAATGGTACGTCTTTTTAGTGAGTTCTTAAGTACATAGACAATAACATGGCGACCGATATAAGCATTAAAGCTTACGGAGTTTTTTTTTGGGAGCAACAACAGAAAATATAATATTGATGCAGAGAAAAAGAAAGGGGTTACAACAGCTCACTCCCACATACTAGGGAGCAAAAGAACAGAGCAGGGAGTCAGAGGGGAAAAGAACAAGTCCCCCAAACTGACAAAAATTACATCATACAAGCATTAATGTACCAATCCATGAAACTGATCATACTATCCCTTTCACCGAAATATAGCTGGAGCAGTTTTCTTTTCCAAGAGTTATAAGGGTACTTCTTAAAAATATACATGGGGTGCTTATCAATCAAATGCCCACTAAGGGGAGTATTACTACACAATTGAAGAACCCTCCTTATCCCAATTAAAAAAGAGAAGAAAACATTTTTCCTTTCCTTTCAAATACTATGTTATTCTTGTTCATCCAAATAGCCTAGAGAATGTGGGCCCTTAAAATCGGCCACAAGGCAATGTCCATCTTATTAGCTTCCCCAATGAGTAATTCTTTGAAACCAGGCGTCTTGAGACCAGCAGTCTTACAATAGAGGTAAATGATTTTCCAAAAAGCCACTGTTGACTTGCATTTGAAGAAAAGATGTTCCATATCTTCAACTTTACCACAAGCTTTACAAAGACCTGCATCAATATTATATTTCCTGGCTTTGCTGCCAGTCCAAACACCTCTCTGAAGGATCAGCCATAATAGGAAAGATTGCTTGTTACACATAGGAAAGGCCGAGATGGTCTCAAAACCTATATCTCCATTGTTGATGGGACCAGGTTAGTCCCCACTTGTTATTCAGACAACCACAAATGCTACTGATGTTGCTGTGAGTAAGTTTGAAGCAGGAATACATGTCCTGTGCCACCTTAGAGAGGGATATCGTCTTTTCCCAAAGGTTATCTACTCTCATCCTCATGAGCTACAGCTTCCTTTCTCTAACAATCTGTTTGTAGGCCAAAGACAAGTTATTAATATTCATAATATGCATATCATCAATCACCTGCCCATTACTTAAAAGATCATTCCAATTAGCAAAGCCACGTTTTTTACACTTATGCCATCTTATGGGAAGAGAGGAAACACTATTATCAACAAACCATCCCACCATAAGGAATCCTGTAATAGAAAGGAGTAATTTTTTGCAAACTAGATAGGCAGCTTATAATAAACAACATCCCACAAAGAAAGATTAGACCAACTCTTGTTGTTATTTAAGCAAAAATTGTTAGTATTTCTTTTAATTAAACAAGCCCAAAAATCATTGGAGGAGGTAGCCCTAAGAACTCATTTTGCAGCCATTTGGGTGGCCATCCTTGTAGGAAAAATCAAGCCAAGACCCCCCTCATACTTTTTCATGCAACAAACCTTCCAAGCAACCTTAGGAATATTAGAATTCCCCCATGAGAATCTTCTGGACAGAGCTATGGCTTGAGCCACCTGCTTCTTGGATGGCTGCCAGCAAGCAAGAAAATAAGTCAGTCTAGGAAGAATATAATGTTTTAAAACAAAGGCTCTTTGAGATAAGTTGGACTGCATATCTATCCATTTGAAAATCTTTCCTCTAAATTTGTCGAGAACCCAATTCCATCTTTGTTCACTGGTAATGTCAAAACCCATAGGTATACCCAAAAGCCTGAAGACAGATCCCTTTTTGATGACTTCACAACCACCTACCTGAACACACTCAGGAACAGTATCGTTAGTAGCATAAAATCCAATTTTATAATGGTTAACCACTCAGCCACTTGCAGTACAGAAAGTATTGAGACACTTAAAAAAAAACTTGCAGACGTAGCATTAGCTCTCATCATAAGGTTAGTATCATTAGCAAACATTTGAAGACAAAGTTGGGATTGAGCTTGGGGGACCTCAATACCTTTTATGTTACCTTCATTGATACAATCCTTGACAAGCCAACCAAGAGCATCACGAGTGATGGCAAAAAGCAAAGGAGCCAGGGGGCAGCCTTGTCTAATAGATCTACTCAATTTAAAGGGAGGGGAAAGATGACCATTCATGGCAACTTTGGAGTGGGCATTGCCAAACAGAATACTAGTAAATTTAATAAAATTTCTACGAGCACCAGTCTCATGAAGGGATTGCAAAATAAAATCCCACTCAATTCTATCATAAGCTTTATCAAAATCAATTTTGAAGAAGAAGGTGTCAATGTTATTCTCTTGAGCAAAGTCCAATCCGTCCCAAATGGAGATAATAGCATCAAGAATAAATCTACCCTTAATAAAACCTTTTTGCTCAGGTAGGATAATACTATCCATCAGGGGGCTCAACCTTCTAGCAAGGGAGGAGGCATAAATTTTGTACAAGGAAGTCAGACAAGAGATAGGTCTCCAATTGTTAAGATCATCCTTAGATTCTCTTTTGTGAATCAACTTTATTACTCCAGTATTAATGAAGGTAGAAAGAGACCCTCTACTTATGGCTTCTCGCCAGATCCAGAGAATAATGGGCACCAACTCCTCTTTGAACTCCTGAAAAAACTCATTAGGAATGCCATCATGTCTAGGGGACTTACAGGGTTTCAATTTACTAATGGTTTCTCTAACCTCACCAGCAGAGAGGGGAAGATCAAGGAGGAAGACCAAGCCAAGAGGAGTCATTTTCTTCCTCTTTTGGGCAATGGTAGCTCTTGCACTCCAGATATGGTCCCCTCTGTTGGGAGGTAGGGAGAAAACATTGGTAAAGAAGCTGACAGCCTCCTGCAAGCTCTCTTGGACACATGAGGTGACCTCAGCATTACTTTTTTTTAATAAGGGAATAAAATCTTTAGCCTTCTTTTTCCTCATGATATCGTACATATGTTTATTAGGTTTATCAACTTTCCCAGCCCAAAACTCTCTGGGCATGACAAGGGCACCACAAGCCAGAAGGTAGTCTTCATACCTCACTTTTTCCTGAGGATCCAGGATCTTTTGTCTCTTAACATTGCTGCTTAAGTTGGATCTCTCAATCCTGTCTATCTCATTTAAATGCATCATTCTTCTCTTGTATCTAATAACCCTAGCTCTTTTCTTATAGAAGGTAAGAGTGTGTTGAACATCTTTAATAGCCCCCTCCCAAGCCTTAAAGGGAGAGCACCCCAAGACAAAATGGGCTTTAAAGATATTTTTGATCTCCTCTTTAACAATAGGCACCTTAATCAGGGACGTCTAGATGGGGCCAACCAGCTCTATAGGCAGGGTTATTACAAGCTAACCTGACAATAAGAGGGGAATGATCAGAAAGCTGAAGGGAAGAGTCAATAACACAGCTGCAATTCCACAGATCATGAAATCTAGAAGCATTCATATAGAATCTGTCCAACCTAGCTGAAAGCCTATTCACAACACTTCGGTTGTTCCAAGTATGACCAGAACCAGTATATATGTCAAAAAGATTAAGATTATTAACAAGACTGTACCAATGACATTTTTCAGAACGGGGAATCGCATTATTGCAATTAGCCACTCTATCAGGCGGGTTTGTGACCATGTTAAAATCACCTGATAATAAGATATCACCCTCAAGCTAATCAATCTCCTCCCAGCATTTAGATCTATCACAAGAGTTGTTAGCAACATACACACACACAATAGTGAAGTTGAGAGCATCTTTACACTTCAAACCTATCCACTGATTGGAATCATTGTACACCACTTTTTGAACACATTGATTATGTCTATTATTTATACCAATGGTAGTACCACCTTTGCCATTATGATTCATATGAAATCAATTAGTGCTGCTGGAAACTATTTTCAAGTTAGCCATGAGTTGAAAACCACCACTTTTCAGCTCCTACAGACAAAGGAAGTCAGGAGCTAAGGAAGTATCTTTTAACCAATCGCAAATAATCTTGCTTCTCACCGGGTTAGTGAGGCCTTTAGTATTAAGAGAAACAATATTAAGAAAATCCATCACAAACCAAAACAAGGAGACATGCCAAACCTCTTTACTTTTTATGGTTCTTGAGTGGCTTACCTGTCGAAACGGAAGATCTTACCACATCTTTCCTTTTAGTTTTAGCTTTGTCCTTAGCAAGTGGACTAGCCACCCTATCAATAGTCATATTATCACAAGTTTCATCCATAAAGCCTGATTGAGCCAAGCTTTCCTCATCACATTTATTCAATTGCTCACAAAAAAATTCATCGGTAGCCTGCATGAGATTAGCATTAACTATTTCTGAATTGATTGGAATAGTGGAGATACCTGCCTTAGGGAACTGGGGTTTAGCACTACCTTTCTTACCAACTACCGTCCATCCTTCCCCTCTTCCATGGTTGAGTTTTCAACATTTCCGGGGACTGAGTAATTATCCAATGGTTTTGAACCTGCAAAATCCACATTTTCTGGCCCAACAATATTAGGGTCTTCAAGAACCTGAAAAGGGTTGCTTATCACTTTCTCCAGAGCTTCTGGCTTCAATCCCATCTAAAATGTTCTTCTTTTAGCCTTACCAGGAGTCTTTTTGACCCAATGTTCTTCTTTGTGGGGCTCATCTTTCTTAAGGTCAGGTGCATGCTTCCCTGAACTATCACCTTTGTTTTCCTTACCCTCAAGGTTCAGGAGGATAGGGAAATCTTTAATTAAGTGCCCCTGTTTATAGCAATGGAAACAAGCACTAGGCAAATTTTTATAGATCACTTTTTGCTCATGCAACTTAAAACCTTCAGAGTTTTTAAGAACAAGCTCAGTTTTAATACTCTTAGAAATATCTACTTCTATTAACATTAGAGGGTCCCATTTAGGGTTAAACCTGTTTATAGGCTTCTCGCCAAGAACTTTACCAATTAAACCACCCAATTGTTCAATCCAGGGGTAATATTCAACAAGCAGATCCGGTAGTTCAATCCACACTAGAACCTTCATCGGTTTAGAGCCTCTAGGGTTGAACCCTGGGTACTATTTAAAAAAAAGATATGGGGGTGTTCCTGATGATCGAGTGCCCCTCAGCTATCACTTGCATGGCATTGTGGGCATCCTCAAAAAAGAATAGAAAGTAATTGTTAGGCAGATATTGTATATGCTTTGCAATTCCTGAGCAAGCCGAGGGCCATGACAAAGACTAATCATAACCTTCTCAGTTAAGTGGTCATTCCACCTTTCAAGGGACGAACTCTCAATAACCAGGGTGCAGTCACCTCTGAATACCTCTTATGGGTCTAAAGTGATAGTATGGTCAGGATAAGCTCTATGGCTAGCATCATCCCCTTCACTTCCTAATTCCATTTTCTCCTTTCCTTTATAGTCACTGCCCACAAAGGGAGATGGGAGCAAGCCTGCTATACCTCGCATGTTGAACATGGAGAACGGAATCTGTTGGTGCGTTTGTACAGCGCGCGCATAAGACATGCTGCTTGAATGTTGAAAATCTTTGTTAGGGTTAGATAATACCTGGTACTCCTCATGATTCCGAAACCCCAAGTTGTCTCTCATTCCTCCAAGAATATTAGCGTTGGGATCGAAGATAGGGTTAATCAATGAGTTGACCCCTTTGTGATCTTCATGCATTGTCAATGAACCCGCTAGCCCATCACGGAGAGCGTCCTGCAGCGACATCACAGACCACACGACCTGCAAAACTTTTTGAGGGGGCGTGATAGTGAACCAGAAGAACGACGAAAAGGGAAGCCCAAGGGACACAGTCCCCCCTCTTGGGGGGTGCGACGAAGGAGCAGACAAACCCTTGAGAACCCTGGGGCTTCACACTCACGATAAACGGGATGCCCATGACAAGGGAGCTGTTTTTGCAATGATTACGGAGTTTCTTTTGAAGAGTTCGATGAAGAAACTTCATTTAAGTGAAAATTTTCATTTATTTATTTATTTCTTTATTGAAATGCTCTATTGATTCAATTTAGTTACAAAAGAAATCATCATAATAGAGTTTTCTTATAAAAACTACCGTTAGCAAACGTATTTGATTCATACAATTAGTTTATGAAGAACTAATTATTCATATGCACATGTACACATACACACATATAAACATACACATACACATACAAACATTTATACACATGCACACATCAAGAGATCCACATACACACACCCACACACAAACACGGAATCATACTCATCTATACACATGGATATACATACATAAACACGCATACGTACACACATAAACGATCATATATATTCACACATATACACATAAACATAGGAACATAAACACACACATATACACATGCACATGCATACAGATACACATATTTATTACATACATACAAAAAATACACACATAATAACGTACATTGTAGAGAAGGTACTGGGGTACCCACTTCCAGCAAGAGAAAGCAATATAAACTTCTAGTACTCCATCTATTCAAGAGGGGTTCTCTTTAGGGAAGTATACCCTTTAACATTCCTTTGGCACGCACATTGACTAGTAATGGAGACATTGTACAGTAGAATCATGGAGAGAAGAGTAATGAAAATTGGCAATACTAGAGAATGGAGCCAGTCCTTAGTTCAAAAAATGATTACTATGGGCCTAAATGCTCCAAAAAATAATGTAGTTGACTAGAGTGCCATTCAAGAAACTAACATAATCAGTACAAGAGATCTATCCAACACAATGAACACAACAAGATGAAGATTTGCACCAATGAATACATAAATATGAACACTTGCTCCAAAGAAATACCACTAACTCAATCCGAATGACTAGAACCAAGCCACTCAATCGTTTAGTGCTAATAGCCATCCACTGAGAAGCCCAGACTCTGTATCCTCACCACAGAGTGACCTCCAACAGTGTGCATGTAGCAAGAGAGTGTAGAGGGTAGACCGGAAAAGATGTAAGATGTAAGGTGTAAGATGTCACATGTAAGATGTCCTCAATGAGTGCTAGACACTTGCTTTTATAGACTTCAAGAGGCCAAGAGGGCCTTGTCGAATCCCAACGTTCACTGAATGTGCACCAAAATGATAGCCCAAAAATGATGTGATCAAATATGGCACTAGTAGCCAACTTCAAGTCCTAAACTTAGCTTGTCACACCACGAAAGCTTGGTAGCTATACATAATTTTTTGTCTTTATTTGACCCATGCCTAGTTGATCAAATAGCCACCCTCGTTACCATACAGACCCAATGAATTTTATCGAAACTAGATCTTGAGCGGTTGCAAGGAGTAATATTGAGTTGGACCCTATACTGATTCCGATAGACCATCAAGGCAAGGTGAGAGATTAAGGACCATGATTTGGTTATTTCACTACATTGGAACCACATATTAGACTAGCATTGTAGCATCTGTCAAACTTGCTAGAGAACTTGATGGGGCCCCTTGAGAGCTTGTATATCCCCTTGTGTATGGAGCACTCCACCATATTTAGCATAGGACTGACTTGCATATTCAAAAAATTGTGAGGCATATCTGGATATACCAAAAGTAGCTTTCATGGATGGTCTTGAATATGCTACAAAAAGAATACTTGGATTTGCAAACTAATTTGTGCTTTCTTTTTGAGACCTTTTGTTAGAAATTTCGATGACAACAATACATCCTTCAATAATTTTGTTCAAATTTGCAAGAGCTCTCCTTTGCTTCTACACTATTGAATGTTATGAATCCCAAGCCCTGTGACTTATTTTGTAGCCTTCTCATATTCATCTGATCCTTTCCTTAGTCTTTCGATACTTCCATCTATGATTTTGCAAGGCTCTGCCAAGGCCTGCCTTGAAAAATCCATGTGTGAGCAAAGTATAATGCCATAACCTTATGATTTTCCATATGTTCTTGTTTGCGCCTCACTATAGCCACTCAGAGAGAGAGAGAGTTAGAGGCAGCCTCGACCTCTCATCTTGTGGGCTTGTGGGCTTGCGGGCCTACAGATCTGTGGGCTTGTGGGGAGGATTGGAGGGAGGCAAGCATGGCAGGCTGATGGAGTTCACACAGGAGATGATGGATGAGAGAGCGCACAGAGATAGCCATATGGAGATGGTGGGATCCAAGAAGACCACGGGGACAGTTTTGGAAGCACGGGATGATTGCTAAAGAGGTGAGAGAGAGAGAGAGAGAGAGAGAGAGAGAGAGAGAGATCCGTGTGTTGCGGTTGTGTGGAGATGAGGGGAGGCACATGTGCGGAGAGGAGGGGGTAGGTTTGCAGAGAGGAAGGGAGGTGGGTGTGCGGAGAGGAGGGGAGGCGGGGGAGAGAGAGAGAGAGAGAGAGAGAGAGAGAGAGAGAGAGAGAGAGAGAGAGAGAGAGAGAGAGAGAGAGAGAGAGAGAGAGAGAGAGAGAGAGAGAGAGAGAGAGAGAGAGAGAGAGAGAGAGAGAGAGAGAGAGAGAGAGAGAGAGAGAGAGAGAGAGGTAGGGAAGGAGGGAGGGAGGGAGGGAGGGAGGGAGAGAAAGAAGGAGAGAGAGATAGATAGATAGATAGATAGATAGAGAGAGAGAGAGAGGGGGAGGGAGGGAGGGAGGGAGGGAGGGAGGGCGGGATGGGGGTGGGGGATGGCAGGATGGGGGGATGGTTGATGGGGAGAGAGAGAGAGAGAGAGAGAGAGAGAGAGAGAGAGAGAGAGAGAGAGAGAGAGAGAGAGAGAGAGAGAGAGAGAGAGAGAGAGAGAGAGAGAGAGAGAGAGAGAGAGAGAGAGAGAGAGAGAGAGAGAGAGAGAGAGAGAGAGAGGGAGGGAGAGAGGGAGAGAGAGGGAGAGAGAGAGAGAGAGAGAGAGAGAGAGAGAGAGAGAGAGAGAGAGAGAGAGAGAGAGAGAGAGAGAGAGACGTGGGCCACAAGTGTGTGGAGAGGAGGGGAGGTGGGTGTGCAGAGAGCAAGGGAGGCGGGTGTGTGGAGACGAGGGGAGTTGGGTGTGTGGAGAGGAGGGGAGGTGCAAAGAGAGAGAGAGAGAGAGAGAGAGAGAGAGAGAGAGAGAGAGAGAGAGAGAGAGAGAGAGAGAGAGAGAGAGAGAGAGAGAGAGAGAGAGAGAGAGAGAGAGAGAGAGAGAGAGAGAGAGAGAGCGAGAGAGAGAGAGAGAGAGAGAGAGAGAGAGAGAGAGAGAGGATGGCGGGATGGGGGTGGGGGATGGCGGGATGGGGTGGGGGATGGTAGGATGGGGGGGTTGGCAGGATGGGGGGAAGGGGGGAAAGAGAGAGAGTGAGAGAGGGAGAGAGAGAGAGAGAGGGAGGGAGAGAGAGAGAGAGAGAGAGAGAGAGAGAGAGAGAGAGAGAGAGAGAGAGAGAGAGAGAGAGAGAGAGAGAGAATAATAGATCTTTTTAGAGACCAGTGTTTTTTAATAAAAAATCATGACGTAAATAAAGTAGGTTTTTGTAAAAAGCACGCTTTTTAAAGCACCGCCCTTATGTATCTTCTACTCGGGACGTAATAAGAAATACCTATAAATACACATGCAATGGGCGGGAAGATTGTACCCAATCGTGTGTCTAGCCTCTTATGTCTGTCTATTGTATTTATTCTTTTGTGAGATTTCATTTTTGTTTCTATCTCTACATATGTGCATCTACGAGATCTGAAGGTCAACAATGGTATCAAAGCCAAGGAACATCTGCAAAGGTGTACGTATGGATGTTTGATCATTATTTGTGGCATCCGCTTGTTAATCGACAATCGACTCAACCATCTGATCAAGTCCTAGGTTCAGATTCTATATAAGGCCATGGACCCTATCCATAACATCGAGGATTTTAGTGTATCACCCCTACTTTGGGTAACACCTCAGCAATAGTTGGAACTTTTGTGCTAAGAACTTCAAAATGCTCAGAATGAACATGATGTTGCACTCCAACAATTGCAAAATAATGACAATAACCTAGTTAGGGTGGTAAAGGCCATTATCACTGCTCAAGAACAAGGCACACAGTCCAAGATTGGTGCTAAAAATTTCCAATTTTTGTG
The DNA here is from genome assembly GCA_020310875.1 of Ceratopteris richardii. Classification (NCBI taxonomy): domain Eukaryota; kingdom Viridiplantae; phylum Streptophyta; class Polypodiopsida; order Polypodiales; family Pteridaceae; genus Ceratopteris; species Ceratopteris richardii. The sequence continues at coordinate 112,380,119 of CM035437.1, read as the reverse complement.
ATTCGATAGATTAAAAGATGACCAATTTTTTCTTTCATGGCTTTCTCAAATTGATTATTTTTATTTAGACAAATCATATTCTAAAAGTGAGAAACTCAAATTCATTACTAATTATTTAGTTGGTAAGGTCCAGTTATGGTGGAATGTTCTATGCCAAAGTGCCAACCGTCCTACCACACGGGATGCATTTCAAAAGAACATCAAGGAGTCCTTCATTCCTTCCTACTTCCACTTACATGCTCATTGAGCATGGACAATGTTTGGATGGAAAGATGGAGATATTGTTTCTACCTACACCCAACGGTTTTTGCAATGACTACCACTTATTCCTTTGCTTGAAACCATTCCTAAAGATACCCTGCAAAGAAAGTATGAAGATGGTTTGGAGATGGGAATCCAAGGCAAGCTCAATACCCGACACCCTGTGACTCTCTATGAATCTACTTCTTTTGCACATGATACTCAGAAAGATTTTCAATCCATTACCAAGTCCATTCACTTACAATAGATGCTTCAAGGACAACCACCAATGAAGCCTAATTTTCCTTTTAAGCATAATTTCACTACTTTTCAATGCACCCCAACTTTTCCACACCCTCCTCAATCCAATTTCTCACCAATACCCAAGAAAACCCCCTTACACGCTACCAAACCTCAAACTCTTCAAACTACCATGATGGATGCTCAACAAAAGAGGCCTTGTATCACTTGCTGGCATTGTGCTAGGTTTGGTCATACTAAAGCTAAATGTAGCTTCTCGACTAACAAGATGAAGCCTATCACACCTCAAGTACACAACATGGAGGTGGTTCGTACAGACGTTCGGCCTGATAGGATTGAAGAAGCATTGGAAAAGGATCTAAGTACTTCGGCTAATGCAATTTCTATTCATTCTTTACTTTGCATGCAAGGTACTATTAATGGTAAAGTTGTTAATATTTTACCTGATGATGGTAGTTCACATGATTTTATTTCTCATACACTAGTGCAAAATCTTGAATCAAACCCGCTTCCGTCTATTTATAAAGTTAAGGCTACATTTCAAGGAAATAGATATAATGTTATAAGTGAAATTCATAATGTTCAGATTTGTAAAAGTTCATTTCATACATAGATGAGCGTACATTCTTAATTTCTCCTTTAAAGTCCTACAATGTTATACTTGGTATGCCTTTTCATAACCATTATAATCCATGCATTGATTATCATACACACACAATGAGTTTTAAATTTAACAGTCAAGATATTTCTTTGTCTTTAATGTATGACTTTCAACCCTTTCCCTTAATTAATCATACTCAAGTAGAACATACATTTACACAAGGCTATGATTCATGTATTTTTTGTTTTGTCAATAACATACTTATTTTTACACGTACTCTACTTGATGCACATAAATCATTTATGGCTTCTTATAAGGATTGTTTTATGGCTGATTTTCCTTCTAATCTACCACCTTCTAGGGGATCTCTTGACCATAGTATAGGCTTAAATCCTAGTATTTCGCGTCCCCATAAAGCACCTTATAGGCATGGACCTTTACATCAATGAGAAATAGCTAATCAAATTAATGATTTACTTCACAAAGGACTTATAAGACCTAGTTCCTCTACCTTTGGAGAACCATATCTTTTGGTAGAGAAAAAGAAGAAGACTTATAGAATGTGAATTGACTATAGAGCATTCAATAAGATCACAACTAGAAACAGATATCCTATTCTTAAGATAGATGATTTGCTAGATAAGCTTCATGGAGCACGTGTTTCTAGCAAAATTGATCTTAAATCTAGGTATCATCAAACATGCATGACACAAAATGACATTTATAAGATTGCTGTTAGAACTCAAACTAGTCACTTTGAATTCATGGTAATGGACCTTTCCATATTATTCAAAAAATTAATGAGAATGCTTTTAGATTAGACATACTTTCTCATTGGAATATACATAATTCTTTTTGTATTAGTTTATTGAAGCAATTGAAAGGAACAATACCACTCATTCCTATTTTAGATGATCCTCCTTCACTTGAAGAGGATGCAAAAAGTTTAGTTCCAAAGAAAATACTTGATTATGATGTCACTACTACATGCACATGTAATCAATATCATAGATGTTTGGTTAAATATAAAATTCACTCACTTGAAGAATTTCAATGGATTCATAAGACATCACTAACTCCACATTATGACCATTTGATTTCTACTTATCATTCACAATCTCATTAAATTCTAGTTTTTAAATTCCATGCATGTATGTTTACATGGAACATGCTTATGATTGTTTAGAGATGGGACATGTGACTGACCATCCATGTCTATTTTATTCTTATCAAGTAAGGGCACTTGCTTGCCAACTTGGAGGCATGATTAGTTTTGGAATAATGGAATGTAATATGTATTTTAATGTCTTGAGGGTTTTAATGTGATTTGTGTTTTGATTTAGCAAGTGAAGATTAATTCGGGTGTGAATGCATGTGAACTTATTTAGATTCTTTTGAAGTTATTTAGAAGAATATTTATAAGATATTATTTTTAGTTATTTTTGTAAAAATATAAGATCACTTTAGAAAGGATGTTTTTGTAACAATAAAAAATCATGATTTTTGTAAAAAGAACGCTTTTCGAAGTGTTGCCCTCATGTATCTTCTATTCAAGATGTAATAAGAAATACCTATAAATACACATGCTCTGATAGACCTGTCCATCAAAGTATGCGGGGGGAGATTGAACCCAATCGTGTGTTTAGCCTCCTGTCTCTGTCTATTCTATTTATGCTTTTGTGGAATTTTGTTTTTGTTTCTATCTCTATGTACGTGCATCTACGAGATCTGAAGGTCAATAATCTCATTAGCGACAAAGATGGTGGACCTAAATTATGAGCTAAACCAAGTCCTAATTGATTAAGAACCTTCAGAGAGTGGAATGAGAGAGATAAGAGAGTCATCTTCATAGTAGCTCAACATATTACCAATGCCATGATATGGCCTATACAATATCTAGACACTTTGATCAAGTTTTGTCAAGCCCTAGAAATGCTTTACTCCACTTTGAACAAATCTAAACAGATTCAATGGAAGAATGAACTTAAAATTTTGAGAAAGACACAACATCTATGGATGTTGGAGACACTCTTCTTGACTTTTAGCACTTGATGGTCTTGATGGTCACTTAAGAGATGAATATTGGAGGCTCAAAGGCAAAGGGCAATGAAGCCCAAGCTTTCTAAAACGTTGGGGAAGAGGACTAAACAAAGGTAGACGAAGAGGTAGACAAGGGAGAGGATCAAATGGTGATCCTTCTCAAGAGCAAGGAGATCAAGGCTATAGAGGACAATCACGCTTGTCCTCTTGTTCCAAGGAAGAAGGATGTGAAGGTAGTTGGAAATAAGTGGGTTTATAAGGTAAAGAAATTCCTAGATGGTAGTATTGTTATGTATAAGGCTAGACTTGTAGCAAAAGGATTTTCTCAAACATGTGGAATCGATGATGAGGAGACATTTAGCCCTATCACTAAAATGCCTACCATCAAAGCTATCATTTCCATTTTGTGGGAGTTTGAGGTGTGCAGAAGCATGCAAACAACACAAGAAGAAGAAGCTTGGAGCACACCACACAATGCTGAATGTATTACCACTATAATGTACAAGAAAAGTGACCCTTTAGGGCTATAGGCGTATATAGAAGACATTGGAAAAGGCCTCCTAAAGAGGGAAAAAGGTTCCCTGGCCATCCTAGTGTGTTCACACACATCACTACCTAAATATATCAACGAGTCCCCCTTGGGAGTGATGTGGTGAACGGAAGTTCCAAGCTATGTGGAATAAATCCACAAAAGTAAGAAATCCCAAATCTTTGTGAAAATCTTGACACTTCTCCCTAGGTAGTGCCTTTGTGAAAAGGTCTACAATGTTCTCCTATGTGGGCACATATGTCAAACTCATCTCTCCAATAGAGAACCTCTCTATGACATAATGATAGTGCACCTCAATGTGCTTAGTGTAAGTATGGAACACATGGTTCCTCGCAACTGCCAATGCGCTCTAACTATCTGTGAACATGGTGGTGGCAAAAGACTAACTAACACCCAAATCATCCATAAGGCATTTGAACCACACACACTCAGTAGTCATCATTGTGAAAGCTACCCTATACTCAGCCTCACAACTAGAAGTTGCCAAAGTAGGCTACTTCTTGCTCAACCAAGATATACATGAGCTACCAAGCATGAAGCAAAAACCACTCGTGGACACACAAGAGTCATAGCAATGAGCCCAATCAAAGTCAGAAAAATCATGTAAATCTAGCAGTAGGGATCCCCCCTTGGGATAAAACAATCCAAAAATAAAGACATAGATACTTCCTTGAGAGTGTATATAAAGGCTCCCAATCACTTGCACTGAAAGAAGGCAGCAATACACATATACTTTTGCCATCATTGTCTTGGTGCTTCATTTCTGTACACTTTCTTTATCATAATCAATTAGCTAGCCTGCTATTCTCTCTAAATAGCTCCAAATTGAGGACTAATCATTCATTGGAAATATATCACTATCTATGTTTTGTGTAAAAGTTTTTAAGTCATTTGGCTCAGTGGATTCAGAGAAATTTTAGTTTTATAGTCACAAGGTCATCTTCTACATATCCCTAAAAAGTAGGGATGATAACCAATAAGAGTTAAATTGATTTCTTCTTCATTGGTTGTTATTAATTAGGACTTTTCTGCATTATAGTATACCAAATCTTGGTATGAAACCTCCTTTAGAGTAAGTTTTCAAATTGTAACTATCTTGGCTACTCTGAGTATTTTCAATCATAACTTCAATTCATATTCATCAAGGTTTGGCATGAGCTACTCAAGGTGCGATTCATTTATTTTGCATCAAACTATCCTTCTTGATGGTCCAAAGTACCTATTGGATTTTATTGCACTAACAACTAGCCTACAAGTTCTGAGTCTACAGCGGTAGCGTAGTTGACGGTGCGAGTTTAGAAAACCTATCAAATATGAAACTACAATGTATCTCAATTTCTTATGAACATATTAAAATAAGAAACATTTCAACACAATACAATGTATGTCAAAGTTCTTACGAACGTATTAACGTTCTAAATATATGATTTTTTTTAGATATGCATTATCTAACTTGCATTTCCTGAATGTCTAGCCTCCAAACATAATTCACATAATTCTCTTCACAATTGGTACCATGTGACGATGTGTAGGATGAGTCATATGTACATAGTTAAGTAAATTGCATAAAGACATTTTCACATCTATACATCGATACACACACACACACACACACACACATATATATATATATATATATATATATATATATATATATATATATATATATATATATATATATATATATATATATATATATATATATATATATATATATATATATATATATATATATATATATATATATATATAGTTCTTCCTTATATATGTCACGAGGAAGGAGATAAGCAAGAGAGCTCACACACACACTCTCACTCTCAAGGAGAAGCACACACATAGATTGAGGCAAGGAAGAATGATCTTTTTCTTCTTCTTCTTCTATTACATAAAAGGAATGTACAAGAATGACCTAAAAAACAAGAATACAACAAGTGCAATATATAAAGATCAGTACATAAGGAAATACCTAATATCCGCGAATGAGTGAGTTGGCAAGAAACAAATGTGCCATCACTCTCGGTAGATAAATCTAATAAAGCTCAATGAAGTATCCCTGACATATATCGGTATGACCACTATACATGTCAGAGAAACGAAAAACTGGTACGTGTCATCCTGGATCATCACATGTTGAGCTTGATATCTCAACACTCCCCCTCAAGCTCAACGCCATATCCTGTAATCCAAGCATCTCTCGAAACTTCTTTAACTTCTCAGCTCCAAGTGCTTTGGTGAAAATTTCAGCAACCTGCTCATTTGTTCTCACATAAACAAGATCAATATCACCTGCTAATACCTTCTCTCTGATGAAGTGATAATGTACCTCGATATGCTTTGTTCTAGCATGGAAAACAGGGTTCCGTGCTAGCTGTATGCTGCTAAGATTATCACAATAGATAGTGATAGGCTTTTGCACTTCCACACCTAAATCTGCAAGTAACATCTCCAGCCATGATGCCTCACATGCTGCCATTGCAGCACCTCTATACTCAGCCTCTGTACTCGAAAAAGCAATAGTGGGTTGCTTCTTGCTGCTCCATGTAATAGCTGCACCTCCAAGTGAGAAAAGAAAGCCACTAGTAGATCTTCTATTTGGAGTACTACCAGCCCAATCTACATCGGTGTATCCATGAACCTGCAGCTCCACACCAGCTTCATAAAACAATGCATAATCCAAAGTAGCACTCACATAATGTAGAGTGCACCTCAGAGCATCCAAATATGGCTTCTTGAGAACCTGCATACACTGACTTTCAAGTCCAACAGTATAACTTAGATCAGGCCTTGTAATATGTGAGATATATAAGACTTCCCACAATTTTCCCGTACATAGTAGCATTTTCCAATGCTTCACCTGATGTAGTATTCAATTTCAAATTCTGATCTAATGGCTTAGAAATCGGCTTACAATCAACCATACCATACTTTTGCAACATATTCAAGGCATATTGCCTTTGCGACATCCATATACCTATTTCTGTATGTATAAACTCAATGCCCAAGAAATAGCGTAGCACACCAAGATCTTTCATGTCGAATTCCTGCATAAGAAGTTTATTTACCTATTTGATGCTTTCTTCATTATCACCACCTACAATCAGGTCATCAACATAAATAGCCACAATAGTGATGCCATCATCAGCCTTCCTTGCATATAGTGAGTGATCTTCATCACACATAGAGAACCCAATGCTGGTTAAGTAATCAGCAATCCTTGCATGACATGCACGAGGGGCTTGCTTCAGCCCATACAAAGCCTTTTGCAACCTGCAAACATATTCCGGATGCTTTGAATCTTCATATCCTTGTGGCTGGTCCATATATACTTCTTCCTATAACTCACCATGTAGGAAAGCATTCTTCACATCCATCTGATGCAAAGTCCATCCTCTTGCTGTAGCTAATGCAACAAGTGTTCTGATAGTAGACATTTTAGCTACAGGGCTGAATGTTTCCTCATAATCAATGCCATATGTCTGTGCATAACCTTTAGCTACCAATCGTTTTTTATACCTGCTTATGCTACCATCAGCATTATGCTTTACCTTTAAACCCACTTGCAGCCTATGTATTTCTTTCCTTGTGGCAATGGAACCAGCTTCCATGTATCATTTCCATAAAGTGCAGCCATCTCCGTATCCATAGCTTTTTCCCAATCTGCATTACCAATTGCATCTTCAAAACAAGAGGGTTCAGCATCTTGTATTACCTTTGTCATGTAGGCACAATGGCGAGCCATGTAACTATCATATGTCAATCGTTGCACTGAATTACGCATCCTCCCAGATCTTCTTGGTCCTGGGTCACTTCTTCTTGTATCATCTGCATGTGCCCTTCTTACTCTCGGAGTCTTCACATAGGGCAATCCAAGTTCCTCATCAATACTCTTTTCTGAACCACTTGAATCTCCATCAACATCTTCAAAACCTGCACCTGTTTTACTACCAACAGAAAGCTTTTCTTTACCTTTCTTGGATGTATTTGATGAATTTGTTGGATTGAAATTTCCACGCAATCTTCCACTCCATGGATTTGAGTTGGAACTATTGCTTGGTGATGCATCCGGTCCACTCAAAACTTGAGATTCTGCACTAGATTTTTCAGCATTTTCTTTGTCATTTGGTTCAAGATTCAGTCCTTCTTTGGCATCTGCATAGAAGCTTGACATTTCATCAAATACCACATCTCTGCTCACCTTCACCTGTCGTGTGAGTGGGTTATAACATTTGTACCCCTTTTGCTCAAGGGAATATCCAATGAAGACACATTTTTCTGCTTTTGGATCAAGCTTCATCCTCAACTCATCTGGAACATGTACATATGCAATATAACCAAAAACTTTCAGATGTGATAAGTTTGGCTTTTTACCTGTAAACTTCTCTTCAGGTGTAACTTGATGTACACTAGCAGTCGGAGTTCTCTTCATGATGTATACAGCAGTATGCATAGCTTCTACCCAATAATAATGAGGCATATTCTTCTCAACCATCAAGGCTCTTGCTATTTCTGCAATATGTCTATTTTTGCGTTCAGCAACACCATTCTGTTGTGGTGTGTACCTGCATGAAAATTGACGCCAAATTCCATGATTTTTTAGAAAACTGCTAAACTCATTTGACATGTATTCACCTCCTCCATCAGATCTTAATGTTTGAATATACTTCCCTGTCTGCTTTTCCACCATAGCTTTAAAATTCTGGAAGTGAGTGAACACCTCACTCTTCTCTTTCATGAAATATACCCATACTTTGCGTGTATGATCATCAATGAAGGTAACATAAAACCTGCAACCGCCCATAGATGTGGTCATTGCTGGACCCCAAACATCTGTATGTACTACTTCTAGTACATTCTCACTAACATGCTTGTCATGTGGAAATGATGCTCTTGATTGTTTACCAAATTGACATGCTGCACATACCTTTTGCATTTGTGCAACTTTGAAATTTGGTAGTCCATGGACAATCTCCTTTGACTGCATCATTTTCAGCCTTTGCAGGTTTGCATGTCCAATCCGTTTGTGCCATATCTCTATATCTGCAATAACTCCTGCACCTTTTGCGAACATGGCTGCATTCATTTCAGGAATCTTCACATTTAAGGTGAACATCCTACCCACTTTGTTTCCTTTGGCAACCAATCGTCCATCCTGCTTGTACTCTTCTACATATAATCCATCAGCATTGAACAAAAAAAAAAATCCCTGGTCAACCATTTGTCCAACAGAAACCAGATTCTTTGTTATATTTGGAACATGCAACACATCAACAAGATGTTTTACCTTCCCGTCCTCCATAGATAATGCTATGTTTCTTGTATGCTCAATAGGATGTGATGTATCATCACTTGTTTCAACATATCTAGGAACTAGCATTTTCTGCAAACTACTAAACCATTCTGCATGACTGGTCATGTGATTTGAAGCACCTGAATCAACATACCAGACATTATCATTCGATTTTGAAACACCAACAGACATCGTATTCATCATGTAATGTTGAACCATAAACAACTTCTCAGAATCATCTACACTTGTGGATGCACAGTTGTTTTGCTGCCTTCTGTTATTTTGATTCTTTAACCTGCAATCACGTTCAAAGTGTCAAGGTTACCACAATTCCAGCATCCTTTACTATCATTACCTGAATCATTTCTTTGGAAATTTCTGCGACCTCTTTGGCTCCCCCTGCCTCGAAACTGTCCTCTTCCTCCTGCATGATTCTGTTGTTGACCTTGGTCTTGGTTACTGTTTCCTCTTACACTTCCAAAACCTCTACCTCTGCCTCTTCCTCTACCAGAGTAGAATACATGCTCAGAACTGGGCTTTCCTTGGGAGTTTGAGTCCTCACCAAGATTCTTTTCTTCAATAATAAGCATAGATACTAGATCAGCAAAATTCGGAATATTTTCCCTGGTCTGTATGGAAGTTCTGAACTGCTTATATGCAGCTCCTAAACCACGAACGCACACTTCCACCTTATCATCATCATCTACATTCACGCCAATAGATGCAAGTGACTCACATATGCCTTTGATTTTAAGAGTGTAGTCACTTACCGACATGCTCTTCTTTTCCAATGTATGCAGCTCATTCTTGAGTTGCAATTTCCGTGCCTTTGTATTAGTCTTATACAAAGTGACAAGCTGTTCCAAGCCTCTTTTGGAGTCTTGGCATCCTGTATGTGTCCAATCATGCTATCTTGTACTATGCTAACAGATAGCCAATACATTACCTTTCGTGCTCCTTGATTCCATTCCTCATATGCTCTTAACTGATCTGCAGTCCGATTCCTTTCTGGTAACTGCGGAGCATTTTCATTCTCTCCTTCGATGTACTTCTAGTAGCCTTTTCCCATCAAGAAATTCTTCATTCTGAATCTCCAAGCATGGACGTTGTTCTTGTCCAATTATCGCTCATAAGCTGACTCATTCCATCTGCGTTTGCCATTTCTGCAACAATTCACAACACTACAAAACACTACAAGCAGCACTTCTGCTTGAACACTCTCGCACTATGACGTGACAGTTCAATCTCAGAAAAACACAATTTTCGTGTATCAACCGTACATAGAATTGCTTGAAATTCTGGGTCTGGAATATATGAGCGTCGCCGAACACAACGCAAATTACAGTTTCTGAAGCTGTCCTGGTTTTTCTATGGGCCCCACCTTGTGGGCTCGAAACGGAGGTCGAGATGGCTCCGAAACTTCTACCTTCACGGTGATTTTCGTAGCAAACGGAGGCCGTTTGTGAAATCGCGTTTTCTCCACGCCTTGCCACGTAGTCTTCACCGTCGCCTTCTCCACGAGCTCTCTACAACCACGTTGGCTCTGATACCATGTCACGAGGAAGGAGATAAGGAAGAGAGCTCACACACACACTCTCACTCTCAAGGAGAAGCACACACACAGATTGAGGCAAGGAAGAATGATCTTCTTCTTCTTCTTCTTCTATTACATAAAAGGAATGTACAAGAATGACCTAAAAAAAAAAGAATACAACAAGTGCAATATATAAAGAACAGTACATAAGGAAAGGCCTAATATCTGCGAATGAGTGAGCTGGCAAGAAACAAATGTGCCATCACTCTTGGTAGATAAATCTAATAAAGCTCAATGAAGTATCCCTGACATATATTGGTATAACCACTATACATGTAAGAAAAACGAAAAACTCGTACGTGTCATCCTGGATCATCACATGTTGAGCTTGATATCTCAACAATATAATCATCGCGTTTATAACTTTGAACTCTTTATATGCTTATTTTCTACAAGAACTAGTTTGGCATTAACGCCTTATGGTTTCATTCTTATGCTATAATTAAGTTTGATCTATGTTGTGATTGAGATTTTATTTCTTTAGTTCTCGTAACTCATTTAGCTCTGAAAGTTAAACTACGACAGGCTTAAGCTAACACTTAATTTATGATGGGACATTCATAGATAAATCGCAAATGAGAAGTTATTTTTGCATGATAGAAGATTTGTGAAGACATCTGCACTTGATAAACTTCTTGTTTTCTTTCAATGTCTCTCTTTGCGAAATTGATAAACTGTTGTTTTTGTTGGCCACGGCGTGTCTAAAGAAATGGATATTGATTATACTAACAAATAGATCATTACTTTTTGGACAATTTTTGACGTATTGGTGCTACAAGAATTGCAATGAATGCATGGAATGGAAATTCATGAGTTTCATTTCCTCTTGAGATACACTTCCTCTTGAGTTTCATTTCTGATTATCTACTCATATTCTTCATGTTTTCGTTTTTAGCCACTAGTCTTGTTATCTTTTCTATTCTTCATGAGTTTATGACGGACAGTTTACATGTCTTTGTATCTTTCTCAGTTTGTACTCTTCTTCTTGGGGTCACAGAGGATCATAAAGACAAACATAGATACATACATACGCACACTCATAAATACATACATACACACACTCGCAGAGTGTGTATATATATATATATATATATATATATATATATATATATATATATATATATATATATATATATGTGTGTGTGTGTTTGCATTCATGCATGCATACATACATACACACTTTATAGGATTTTTCATTGTTTGTATGCTTTGGTAGATTCTGTTTGTGTTTATAAGTTTATGTTTTTAGTTGTTGTCTTTTGACGTTTTCTACTTTCTAACTTTTAACTGATTTTGACATAGTGCGGGATATTTCATATTGCACACCATCGTCCACTATGTCTACTCTACCCGGGGCTTGAAAATGTTCATACATACGTACATGTATATGCATACATACATATATATACATACATTCAAACCTAATTTCTAACCAAGGATTAAAAAAAGTTTAAACCAAGGATTAACCAAGGATTAATAAGGATGCTTCCCTACTAACCAAGGATTAACCTTATTAACCAAGGATTAACCTTATTAACCAAGGATTAATAAGGATGCTTCCCTATTAGACTTCATGTAAGCCATTTTCGGCCTTGTTGAGCCACGCTTCACTTTGTTATTTTTCCCAATACTATGTTGTGAGGAAGAAGCTTGAAAGATGATCATTCTTAGATTCATTTTGGTATTCATTTTAAAAGGTGGTTCCTCAAAAGTTGAACATCGCATTTATTGAGTTCGATAATTTCCGTACAAAATGAAAGGGTTAAGTTTTTGGAGGATTTTCTTTAAAAGTTGAACTTCATGAACTTCATGAACTTCATTCTGCATAAGGACTCATTTGATTAAAGTGTTCAACCGTCCAAAGACACATGATAAAAAAATCCAAGACCTGAGAGGATGTCAAACTGAAGAAATGTGGTTCCGCTAAAACTTGCAATCACTTTTGTGAAAACGAATGAATTTTTGTTGCTTACTGCTTTACGACCAAAAGGTTTTCCATGTCACTTTCAGTACGTTTGTGATTCCTATTAGATCTTAATTTGAGGTTCGCAATTGACTAACACTTTGAGCCTTGAAGACAGCACACTTCTGGAGAATATTATTTATATCACTATTACACTTCATACAATATAATCTTCATACAATATATGGTTTTATATTTATATATGATGTTGAAGTTCTAGCTGTCACGGAGGTTTACGTGTTTTCTAATATGTTTGTATATATCTAGTAAACCGAACCACTCACAAAATATAATTTACTCACTAAGAAGTGACCTTACTCTTTGTAATTTATTCACACTGTTTTTATCTATATTCGTATGACCTTTTAAAATAGTAATAGATTTCCCGTTGAAAATATCACAATTGCAATGGTATCACAGAACTATCAAGATTGAAAAAAAAAAGTCATTTTGGTTGATAACTTTGACCCATTAAAGCATCGAGCTAAAATATTTCATGTTAAAAAGATGATAAGGGAAGAATGGATGCCAACTCTCTCTTCTTTTGCCACAATGAAGTAGCCACCTGAATTCGAGTATTTTAACTCTTTTGAGGCATAGAAGAGAGAGTGAGAGAGAGAGAGAGAGAGCACGAGAGAATGAGAGAGAGTTGATGGAGGATGATTCTAGCACCCCAATGCAACAATATAGGATGGGTGCCCTCCACTAGGCTCAAACGTAGTCATATATATTCACTATTCATATGTTTTATTTGTACTTGTACATATAACAAAACTCTATAGAATTAAACAATACTTTGAGAGCTATCCAAAAACATTTTATTTTTACCAAAAGAAGAAGGTATGAATCCAAAATCCTATGTTGTTTCATCATCACATTACCTAGGAAGAATAGAGCTAGGCAAGCGAAAAGAACTCGTGTAGCAGAGCGAAAAAGAAGATGAAAAGAGCGTTGATTTGGAGGATGGGGTGGCCATTGAAGAAGCCTGCAAGATAGCGAAGACTTCAATGAACGACCAGCCTACTCCACATCAAGAGTTTACCATAAGGGAATTTACCACAAGGTTAGTTTATTCCAACTTATAAAAATGGATGCAAAGGTTAGAAATACTTTACCTTAAGTCATATAGGTTCCTTACATGAGTCCACAACCTAGTTTAGAAAAGGGAATTTATTCCATGACCACAAGGTTAGTTTATTCCAACTTATAAAAATGGATCCAAATGTTAGAAATAATTTATTGAAAGTCATATAGTCTGCTTAGATGAGTCCACCACTTAGTATAGATGGATTCATGGTGGATTTTCCCCCTCAACATTGGCAGACTACAAAAGTCTTATATTGTGTGTTTCTATAAAAAGTGAAATTTTAATAGGTGTCATTCTTGATGGTGGCTCTGACATCAATTTGATGCCTAATTTTATTATGAAGAAGTTAAACTTGGCCTCACAAGGTAGCACCTTTTACTGTCACAGTATCGTCCACATCGAGTTACACCACTCCACATTATTGAAAGTGTACTCATGACCATGCAAGTTTTCAATTTCTCTTGGATTTGGATTTCATGGCTATTGCATTGTCCCTAGAGATGTCCTATCCTCTACTCTTGGGAAGTTGTTGGCTAAGTCAAGCAAAAGAATTGCAGGATTAGGGAAGCAATAGGTGATGCTTTTCTATAAGGGCTAATAATCAATTGCAAATACACTTGGAGGAAGGATCTGATATTATCAAGGCAAATGAGTATACATTTGACACTCATGTAAGGCCTTCCAAAGTAACCGAAGCGAGCACGTAACGAAGGTGACTAATATAGATGCCTAATTTTTGGTGGTAAAAATGAAGCTTTTGGGCGATTATTTTCATGCACAATGAACATAAGCTACTAAAATCTACCAAATCTAAGGAACCCCGGTGCCTATTTTTTGGTGATTTTCATTATGTGCCACCACAAGGTATGCACCTAAAACGTACTAGGCAAGTAGGCAAGGAGACTTGCCTTGGCTGAAATGGGCCAATTTTCTACGTGGAACTGACTTCTTCTCTAGATCAAGGTGGATGCAACTTCATTTTTTGCACGCACCTCTAGGAAGGAAGAAACCTCCAAAAGGCCTCACTACACTGCGTTCTCAAGGTGAGAATACCAAAGTCAATATTTTATTGGATGTTGTGCTAAAATATGGAGAATGTGTCAAGACACCTCATCCTACAATTTATAATTCAATGGTACGAAAGGATGTTCTATTTCGAAAAATTTCTTCTCAATAGACCAAGGACCCAATCGTAGAGCATGAGATAAGTACTACTCACATTACTATTTTTGAAGATTAGTAAAAAGAAGAAGCATTCACGGAGGACATGCATCTTGAAGGGGATTAAAATCATCACTCAACCAACGGAAAAAGCAAAAAGATTATGGTACCATGTAGACACATCCCAAAGGTGCTTAAATTTCTATTACATGGATGCTAGAAGAAACTCATATAGAAGCACTCTCAAAATATATAATGTTAGTGAAGGATAGAGCCTCACTTGCGAGTTTTTGATACTACTTTCAAGAGGAAGAAGACCACAAAGTTAGAATCACCCACATCATACCAAACCAAGAAGACGGACACTACCGAACTAAAGAGAACTAAGAACGTTACCACACTTAAGCGATTCAATGACATGACAAGATTAGTACAACATAGAGAAGTAAAGAAGATGACCTATGCCCAACATGCAAGAGCCAAGAAAAAGATGTTTTATGGTACCATGCATCAACTTGAATACTTTGATGAAGACAAGAAGCCCCTAGCTAGAATTTCCATTATGGAGTCTAATTTTATTTGACTCTAACAAGAAGGAATTCACTAACTATCCATACAATTGTTCAACTTGTTTTTCATTTTTGTATTTCAGTCTATTTGAATAATCAAATAAAATATAAGTTGCACTAGCACGGTGCAAAGACTTGATCAGGGGGTGTGTAGAGCAGATGATCTTGCTAGTCATTTAACCCCCCCAAATCATGTGCTTTGGAAGTTTTTCTACCCTTTCTTTTCGGGCCTCCTTCTACAAAATTTCCCTCCTGATTATGATTCTCCATTGGCTTTGGTGACCATTATTCTACTCTTGCTTGAACAATTGATTGGTGGGCTTTTGGAACATCATCATTTGAGGACACCCCATCTCCACCTCTTGGCCACAATGGGGTGATAACCTCCTCCATTGCATGATATAAATACCCCCATTGATGATGCCCTAACATAACACACGAAGGGAGCTCTTGCATGAAGGTGACTCTTATATCACACTCTAGGCGACACCCTATCATAGCATACCAATGGAGCTCTTCAAAGTGACTAGATTATGCATGAGCGGAGGCCACCACCACTCCTACCTCCTTGATTGGGTGACTACATTTTTGGCATCTCTTCAATTGGGCAAGCCCACCACCCATGTTGTGACACCTTATCTCATATTAGGGCAATTGGCAATTTGTGCATGGCAGAATTTAGGGACCACCAATTTGTGCATGAGAGATTTGGGTGATTACCAATTGATGCGTGATAGATTTTGGGGACCTGCAACTCATGCGTGATAGATTTGGGTGAGCACCAAATTTTGTGCATGGCAAGATACCTAGGCAACCACCCATTTCTCTCCTCACCACATAGATGACTACGAATTTCTTTCCTTACCACATATGGGTGAGTATCAATTTACCTTGTCACCACTTATTTAGGTGACTACCGATTTGCGCATGGAAAAACTCTAAGAGACTACTTTATTCTTTGCACGAGATGATTACACATTGTATACATTGCATCTTTCAAGGAGACCTCGAAATACAAGTGCAAGGAGACCACCCCATATTGATATCGGTGCGATCTAGGCCATCTCTTCCACGATATCCATCTTAGGCAAACACCCTCATTTTGATGAAGGCAAGGTCCAATTCACTCCTTGTGTGAGGACTCTACCTGGAGTACTCCACCAAGGCCTCAAGATGCATCTCATTTGGGGCAACATACACTCAAAGGCAAGCATATCATGGAACGCGACTCATCCTCCTAGAGTAACTTTGGTAAGATGATATGGAAATCCTACACTTCCAATGAGCCTATAACATGTCATTCGTTTTCTTTTATTATGGAAAGGGAATGGGAAATTGTAACGCCATAATCATATGGGCATGATGTAAATTTTGCTATCAAGCGTATGACTAGATTTGAAGGCTCTCAAGTAAGGTAATCAGCAAGATTTAAAAGTTAACTCTCTAAGGAGGTGTTACATTCATTGCACAAAATGTTACATTCATTTCATAGTGAAGAAGAGAAATGGGAAGGAATATAGGCCTCGAGTGCACCAAACATTTGATATTGCCAGAAGTGGGGACTACCAGCACCTCTTTTGAACATGGTGAAAATAGGGAGTCTACTCTACCTATTTTTGAAAAAGCTACTTGGGTGACAATATCATCTAACAAGGCATAATGTAAATTTTTTATTCACTTATCTATAGATGGTTAAAGTGTGAATCAGTGTAGGCAAGACCTTTATAAAGCTATGAGAGTTTCACAAGCTTTAATTGGTGGACCTTAGATGGTTGGCTACCATAGCCAAAATTAGCCCACTCCTCCACCAATCTTGTTAGTTTGGCACGTGCGATAGTGAAGGCACGGATTCAGAACAACCATTCTTCTTGGCCTCTGAGCCTATATAGACCATTGTACTACCCATTCCTATTATTTAGACTTACTGTAATCATTTTGGAGTCTTAAGAAATCGGGCTTCTTTCTCATTTATGTACTTGTGACCTCCATTTCTCATGAACTCAAACTTTTCTATCTGTTTAGAGGAATTGGTAGAGAGTTTAGATCTCTTTATACCTTAGTACAAAATGTTGTAGCTGAATGGATGAATAGAACTATTCACGATAGAGTAGCTTATATGCTACATCATGCAAACCTTTCACAAGGCTTTTGGGCAAAAGCAATATTGATTGTCGTTCATGTGATTTACCTTTCACATAGTATTGCCAAAGGTATTAAAGTGGCAGAAGAATTATGGACATGGAAGTCACCACTATATGATCATCTTTGAGTTTTTGGGTGTGATGCATATGTCATATACCCAAGATTCTTCCATAAAAGCTATAACATAAATCAAAGAAATGCATATGGTTGAGAAGGTGGATTTTGATATTGCTTATGGGATCTTGGAGCATAGTTAGTGATCAAAACTAGTGATGTAATTTCCAATGGGTCTGGATGTCTGATTAGCGTAGTCCACAAATGTTTGAGTTCATCCATTGAGAACTCTGCATGTGTCTCACATCCACCTAATAGATATGTTCTAGGTCTAGATATTGTTATGATAACAAAGGCTTGTGAGCCTTCTTGCTACAAAAAGGCTATCAAGATAGAGGATCATGTCAACTGGGAGCATGCCATGAAGAGTGAGTTGGATTGTTTTTAGAAGAATGGTACTTATGAGTTAGTAAATTTTGCAAAGTTCAAGAAAGCTTTACCATGTAAATGGGTGTATAAGCTAAAATTCACATCCAATAGTGCTTTAGTATAAAGTACAACTTCTTACAAAGGATTTTAAGCAATAACATGTTGTTGATTTTGAATAAATCTTGTCTCTAGTGTTCAAGATGACTACCTTGCGAACGTTTCTTGGATTCATTGCAATCAAAGACTTAGAGTTAGTCCAAATGGATGTGAAAACTAATTTCTTGCATGAAGATCATATAGATGAGATCTATATGGAACAACAAGAGGGTTATGTAGTTATTGACAAAGAAAGTCTACTTTGTAAGCTCAAGAAGAGGTTATATGACCTTAAAGTGTCCCCTATACAATCATACCAAATTTTTTATGCATTTATGAAGTCTCAAGGGTATTCTCAAAGCAATTAGGATCATTGTGTCTCCACAAAGAGATGCTCAAATGGTAGCTTCATATGCTTGATACATTATACTGATGATATGTTGATTGTTGGGAAGTCCTCTTCTCCCTTGGAAAATTTCAAAAAGAAGTTGAGTAAGACATATGATATAAAGGATTTGGCGATGGAAGACATATTTTTCGCATGCACATTACTTGTGATAGGAGTAAAATATGCATATACTTGTCTTGAAGTGACTCAATATCGAAAGTATTTCACATGTTCAGTATGTCCGGTGATAAGACAGTCAGTACGCCTTTACCCACATACGTGAAATTGAGCAAGGATGATTGCACCAAATCATGGCATTAAAGGCAAGTGTGATTGCTTAGGTCTCTTAGAGATCGCCTCTTGAAGAATGCATAGTTGTTTGCACTATAGAAGCAGAGTATGTTCTAACAATTGAGGCATCTAAGGAAGCATTGTGGCTTTCTCCTCTTGCTTGTGATATGGGTCTACCTCAACATGTACCTAATTTACTTAGTAATAGTTAGTGACATTACTTTGGCTAAGAATCTAGTCTATCATACAAAAAGCAAGCACATTGAGGTGAGGCATCACTTCATTAGAGATTGCTTAGCCACTAAGCATATTATTCATGAGAAGTTTCATACTCGAGATAACGTTTCATATGCTTTGGTTAAAACTCTACCACAAAATATCTTTCGATATTGTTGTCATGTGATGGGGATTACTTGATTCATGATCTTACACAATTACTTTATATTTTGTAACATTCCCATCGGGTGGGAGGTATAGTTTTTATACCTACACTCAGATATTATTTATCATTCTTTAGTTTTCTCCCATGGTCACATTTGCCATATTAGCCTTTGAACGAGATTGTTACTGTTAGTATACACACTCTCACTCTCAAAGAGAAGCACACACACACACACACACACAAATTGAGGCAAGGAAGAATGATCTTCTTCTTCTTATTCTATTACATAAAAAGGAATGTACAAGAATGACCTAAAAACAAGAATACAACTACTGCAATATATAAAGATCAGTACATAAGGAAAAACCTAGTTTTTGCAACTAAGTGACCTGGAAATATGCAAATGTGCTATCACTCTGAGTAGATAAATCTAATAAAGCTTAATGAAGTGTCCGTGACATATACTGGCATGACCACTATACATGTCAGAGAAATGAAAAAGTGATATGTGTCATCATAGATCATCACATGTTGAGCTTGATATCTCAACACTCCCCCTCAAGATCAATGCCATGTCCTCTAATGCAAGCATCTTCGAAAACATCTTCAGCTTCTCTACTCCAAGTACTTTTGTGAAAATATCAGCAACCTACTCATTTGTTCCCACATAAATAAGATCAGTATCACCTGCTAATACTTTCTCTCTGATTAAGTGATAATGTACGTGAGTATGCTTTCTTCTAGTATGAAAAACAGTGTTCCATGCCAACTATATGCTGCTAAGATTACCACAATAGATGGTGATAGGCTTTTGCACTTCCACACCTAAATCTGCGAGTAGAATCTCTAGCAATGATGCCTCACCTGTTGCCATTTAAGCACTTCTATACTCAGCCTCTGTACTCGACAAAGCAATAGTAGGTTGCTTCTTGCTGCTCCATGTAACAGCGGCACTCCTAAGTGAGAATAGAAATCCACTAGTAGATCTTCTATCTAGAATGCTACCAGCCCAGTCTGCATCCGTGTATCCATGAACCTGCAAATCTACACGAGCCTCATTGACTAAATACTTATCTCAAATTCTTTTGAAACTCTTGAAGCATCCAATTGAAGAGGAAAGAATAGAATATCCATTCCCTTTGGTTCGTGGATCACATATGTCTTCAAGAAGTGCTTCGTTGATGATGCTTGATGAAGAACAGTCCACTTTCACCCTCTGTTGCAGAAAGGAAGTAATTCCAAAGTATGGCTTGTAGATATTCTATGGAAAGTGCTCTAAGAAGGCTTTCCACACCAACAAAAATCTCCAAAATCAGAGATGGGATGCTCAAGTTATGACCAAAGAAGTGGAAAGGATATAAATCTAATTGGCTATGGTAAATAGCTGCGTCTAATTTGCTCGAGTTATGGTGAAGAAGTTCGAAAAGCTGCGCCTAATTTGCTCCTTTCCAGCCATGAAGAGCTCTTTGTAGGTTGTTCTCAGCCAAAAGGCGCTCAAAGGTGGGTATTCATCCCACATTTTTTGTTATAACACTCTATATCTACATCTCATTCTAGTCTCACTCAGTTGCAAAGCAAAAAGAGCAACACGCAGAGTTCTCTGTCTAGATTCTCTCTCCTAAGGACTGGTCCAAACCTTAAGCAACCTCTACGAAAGAGAATCCCAAGACTTTGGGGAGGTGCTGAGAAATCACACTCGTCTTTAAAGATTTTTGGGACCTGCTGGAAGTTATGCACATAAAATGTGGCGCTCTCTGATGGCTACCTTGAGAGGCGGGGTCACACGGGTTCCTCAAAACACACTGGCCTGATGATCGATGATGATGATCAGAAGAACGCGAACGGGCGAAAAAAAACTCAAAAAAATCCTCGAGAAAGATGAACATGACCACTGAAAAAACATGCATGCATGCTCCAACTACTCAAAGATTTCTTCTAATTTTAGCTCAACAAAAACCTGCTCTGATACCAAGTGTGAGGCTCTCCTCAAAAGAAGACATGTGAATGATGTGTGTGCCACTCTCCTCCTATCCTTATATCCTCTGGTATCTAAAATAGGAGTGATCTGGAATGATCTAGCGTTGCCATGTGGCCAGCATGCAACAATCATCCCCACTAACCATCAAATACCTTAGGATATACCCCCGAGCTTAGGACCTTGGCTAACTAGCCCTCGTCCCACACACACATGGAATGGTCTCTGTAGACCAATGTCTGACAGATAATCCGATTCATGATTTCTTTCTCTAATTAACTAAGAACCTATATACTTGTATTGACTTTTCCTATCCTTTTTTTTAGAGTTATTGAAGTTTTTGATCATGATAAATCCATCTTTTTCTTTGATAATACAGGTACTCCTTTGGGTACGCATGAGGAGCATATTATGCTCCTCAACAAATGTCTCTCTCGCATGAGGAGTAGGAAGATCTAGGGAGGGAGAATCCCAACTTGTTATACCTTGGCAAGGGGGGCAAGGTGTTAGATATGCTCAATAATCCACCCTCAAGTGACCACAAATGATCCATGGTGCTCTAAGTTGTAAGGCCCCCATTATAAGGAGAAGCCATTGTGAGAGTGTGGACATTTGTGAAACCCAAACGTCTAAGTTATATGAGATATATGTGTGATCATTGATGCCAATAGATGATATTTGTGAGCCTAGTCATTAGGTTAGGTAGGGCATACACTTCCAAGCCATTTGTTTGCCATTCAAGGTGAAAATAAACGCCCTGTATTGTCACATAGTTTCCCCATAGAACCGTAATGAGGGGAATGCAGAGGGGGGCTTGCCCCCTTCTGTGGGGTCTAGGGGGGCCTATCCTCTTGGCATCTAGGGTCAAGATGGTAGGACTCTTGTTTGTCGAGACTTTTTTGGATTTTACATTTTATCGAATATTTTGTATCTCCCAACTATGTTTATTTATAATGACACCCCTTGTAAAAGCTATATAAGCATGGCCTAGGTTGAGCTTCACATTGCATTGCACACTAGTAAGCCCTTCATCTAGAGTCTATCTAGATTGCCATCTAAGCTCCACATTGGGAGCGCATGGGTGGACAACTCCATCATTGTAACTACATTATGCTTGGGAATATGAGAACTTGAGTTTTCTGTCTCTCAGCTATCTTTATCTACATTTTTCTCTCAACTCTATCTACTGGTCCATTCTAATGTGTTATTATTTTCTTACATGGTATTAGAGCTTAGGAGGCCCTAAGTCGTGCATGAGTGAAAATGCAGAGGTTTCAATGACAAAAGGGAGAAGATGTTAAGTGGTACATCATCATTTACAACTAGGAATCAAGGTGGTTCATCTACAGGAGTAGGTGGAGCAGAGATAGAAGCAGCAATGATGCCGATCATTCCAAGGTTGTGGATAAGACCAGTAGCCTTCATGGAAGGTAAACACGATGGTACAAACTAAACCCTGTGGAGGTTTATAATCACTTCTATCCTTGATTCATATGAGCTTCTAAAGACTATTCCTAGGACTGATCATGAGCCCCAAGAAACACCTGATCCAAATAATGTTGGTCAAATGATTCCTCCTCACGCTCATCTTCTACGTGCATGGAAATGTAGAAATGCATATGCACTTTGTGCTCTACTTAAAAGTACTGCTGATAGTGCTCTAACTCTCATTCAACATACTACCAAGGCATGTGAAGCATGGGACATTTTGAGAAATCAATATGAGACTTGTAATAAGACATGGATTCAGAACTTCGAGAGTTAGCTAGTAATAGAAAGGTTTGTTGATGGGGAGATTGCAGAGGTGTTTATCACTCACATAAAGAATCTACGAGATCAAATGGCAAGAGCAGGTGTATAAAAGTCAAGTGAGGAGCTAGCATGGTGTTGTCATCAAATGTGTCCACCTTATTTTGATGGTTTGGTAACTACTCTTAATACTCAAATAAGACCTCAACTACTAACTTTTGAAAAATGGAATGCCTTACTCATGAAGGAGGAGCTACGGCTCAAGGCAAGGAGTGGTGGGAGCAAAGGAGATGCTGCATTCATAGCAAATGCTAACGGAGGAAAAATGGACTCGTTGAAATATGGAGACGAAAAGAAGAACGACAAAAAGAAGCTCAAGGAAGAGTATTTCCACTACAAGAAGAAATGACCCAAACTCCAAGATTGTCCCATCAAGAAGGTATAAGAGAAGAATGGCTCTTCAAAAGGTGACAAGGGCAAGCAACCTGCCAACACAATAGATTCAACGAGTCCTATTGTGTGACCACACATGGAGTGTTTTTCAGTGCACTTTAGGAATTCAGACATGAAAACAATGTTGTGAAGAGTGTTTGTCTTTATTCTAGTGGTATGTGCATATGGTAAACATCATTTGACCGCATGCATGTAAGAATCAAGTTTATGAAGATGAAGTGAAAACTGATACAAAATAACCCTATACAAATTATGTAAATTTAAGAGTTTCAAGTTCTAAGACAATTGGATTTAACTTTCATCTGCTAGAGAAATCTAGATAGAAGGATTCGATCGAGGGACTGTAGCTTGGATCAGCATCTACTTCATTGCTCTCCACCTTCTTGTTTGTAATGCTCCTCAAGATCAAGGACTCTTCAATGCTTTGAAAAAGAACATTAGAAAAAAAAACATACGTATTTTTATGAGAAATTAAAACCCTCATGTTTTTCATTAATTACTTTCAAGTTTTTCCCATGTGTAAAGTTATTCTTATCATATGCATAAAGCTTACTCATTTGCACACACACATATATATATATATATATATATATATACACACACACACATATATATATATATATATATATATATATATATATATATATATATATATATATATATATATATATATATTCTTTCATACTTACATGCATAGATTCATGGACTTACCTACATCTATGCACATACATTCATGCACATTGTCATACTCATGCATATGCATTGACTCACACTCATTCATATGCATGTACTCAAATACTTATATACATATGCATTCATGCACATGAAAACGCTGTCATACACTCACGTAAACATGCATTCATGCACACTCATACATGCACTCTTATACTCACAGACATCCATTTATATATATGCACGCTCTCACACATATGTACCTACTAACATACACACACATGTATTCATGCATATGCATGCTCGCATATTCACTCATGCATGCGCTCATTCACGTATATACAAGCATGCATTTATACGCATGCATATGCATACTTTATCACATTAATACATGCATTCTCATGTATACTGACATACGCAAGCATTAATGCATGCATTCTCATGTATACCAACATCCAGTTCTTCCCAGCAGGAGGCATCCCGCAAAGGAAAACAACCTATGGAGTTACCGTGGAAAAGCCCCCACAAGAACCTATTGCTAACTCGGGATCCAATCCGAGCGAAAAAGAAAGATGAATCCAAGAAAAGAAAGGACAAAGCTCCCTCCTGCAAAGAGGGCTCACTACGACAATGATCATCATCTCGTTAAATGCTAGAGGGCTAACCGACCCCTCAAGAGCGATCATCATTGGTCAATGGCTTCGCGACATTAGCCTAAACCCAGATTTTATATGTATTCAAGAGATTAAAATTGACCGAGAAGACCTCCAGAAACGGCTTAGACATGTCTCCTCGACCCATGTTTGGATTTCTACTACGCATCAGCGAGGGTCCGGTGGAACGGTAATCGGTATTAATCAATTCTGGTTTGAAAAGCTTGAGAATTCCATTGAAGATGAATGCCATCGATGGATTGCTGTTTCTTTCGGTGCTCCCTTTTGTTTTACTTTTGTTTCTTTGTATGCCCCTAATGGGGAGTTAGAGAGACTTAACACTTGGGCCTCCTTGGATTCGCTCCCCCACAACGTGATTATTTGTGGTGACTTCAACATGGTGGAGGACCCTATGGACAGATGGATGGGCAAGGGTAGGGTCATCGATAGTCGGGAGAAAGAAACGTGGGATAAAACCAAACTACACTTGGATTTGGTCGAATTCAAAGACCCGAATGGCTTCTCTTGGTCAAATCTCCTAGCGGGCGAGGACCTGAGGAAAGCTAAACTTGATAGATGCTACATTTCTCAGAGTTTTACTCATCAGTGGGGTCACCCTTCCCTCTCACAACGCACCGACCTCACCATCTCTGATCACTACCCGATCATCATAACTTTCCAACCCCCCACCAAGATCCATAAGGCTCCTTGGTTCCATGCCAATGTGCCCTCCTTCTCTCTCCCCTCCGTCCATCAAGAAATTTCTGACGTGTGGAAGGAGGCATTCGCCTCTGGCTTGTCCCGAGCCAAGTGCTGGAGAAGTGTGGTCGATAAGTCACGACAGATCATGATTAGATCCAAGAAGATGCTCGAGACTGTGTGGCAGGCTCGTAGAGAAGCTCTATATCATAGACTCTGGCGGCTCGAGGAGGAAGTGAACAAAGGAAAATCTCAAGCCTAGAAAGGACTTCAAAAAATTAGAGCGCTACTGAGATACGAGGAAGAGATACAAAGCAAAAATTTGCAAATTTTCTTCAAGGAGTGGTGGGCTGGCAAAGCCGACAAACCCACCAAAGAGATGTGCCGTATCCTCAAAAGGAAACACAACAGAGAATCGATCCCCTTATTGCTAGACGCAAATGGCAATGTATGCAATACAGAAGAAGATAATTTTGGGATCATTGAAGGGCACTTCACGAGACTCCTGGGGACCTCGAACCCCCTCTCCCACCATAGAAGGGACTGTATGGCAGCCATATCTAGGGTTTCCCCCCATAGGATACCACTCAACCTTCACTCCCTGCTTCATGCCTCTATCTCTGAAGCCGAAATCATTGAGGTCATTGATGCCCTCCCTTCAGGTAAAAGGCCGGGACCCGACGGGCTCACTAATGAGTTCTTTAAATCCTTCAAGTTGGTGGTTGCCACCCCTCTTCATGTGGTTTGGCAAGAGGCACTCAAGTTTGGCGCGCTTCCTTCTTGTCTCAACAATGGCATTATCAAGTTAATACACAAAAAAGGGGAAAAAGAACAGAATAGAGAACTCGCGCCCTATCACAATGCTCCAAACAGGATACAAGATCATTGCCAAAGTCATTGCCAACAGAATCTCTTGCCACTTGAGAGCGTGGTTAAGCGAGGATCAGAAAGGTTTCATCAAGGGCAGGTCAATTTTGGAAACCATTATAAATATCTGGGAAGGTCTTGAATTTGCAAATGAGTCTAAACAAGATGTGGTCTTCCTCAAGATCGACTTTGATAAAGCCTACGATAGGCTAGAATGGGACTATATTCTACAGTCACTCCAAGATCTTGGATGTAGTCAGAAATTCACCAAGATGATCGCGACCCTTCTCGGAAACGCATCGACCCAAATTAACATTAATGGAAAACTTTCAAAGGTGATCAAACTTAGAAGATCTATCAGACAAGGGTGCCCATTGGCTCCCCTTCTCTTTGCCATTGCCACGGAAGGGCTTAGCAGGCTGGTGGAGCATCAGGTGGAAGCTGGTAATATTAAAGGCCTTCGTTTGCCGCATGACCACAGTCAGATCACCATGAGACTTTTTGCCAATGATATGAAAGCGTTTGTTCACAATGATAGTACCAGCCTAGAGACGTTCTGGAAGTGTCTTGCTACTTTTGTGAAGCCTCTGGATCCATAATCAACCACTCTAAGACCGCCTTTAGAGCTATTGGTGGGCCACAACCCGACCTTCTCATTGATCATGGCTGTCAAATCATTCCACAGGGCCAAATGTTTTGGCTTCTTGGGATTCCCTTGGGGTTTGGCGTCTCTATGGAACAGCGGTGGAATTGGGTGCTTGCCAAACTCGAAAACAAGCTTAACTATTGGAGAGGTATGCAAATCAATCTTGCTGGTCGTGCTATGGTTATGAACATGTTTCTCGTATCATCTACCATTTATTTCCTTTCTTGTTGGAGACCGAAAGAGCAAGATCTGTCCAAACTTGATAGTATTTGTAGAAACTTTTTTTGGACGGGTGACCACAATAGGAGGGGGGTGCCTAAAATCAAATGGTCCATCTGCACCAGCCATAGAGATAGTGGGGGACTTGGTATCTTGGACATTGGGTGCATGGCTAACAAACTGTTGGCCAAATGGATGATTAAGGCTTAGTGCAACGGGGAGGCCTCGTGGGACAAGTTGATCTTCAGAAACAAGAATGAGTTGGTGCTCATGGGTTTCCCAAATTGAAAGAATCTTGACATCTTGACCTTGCTGTTTTCTGCGATCCCTGTCTTCCCGAAAGGCTCTAATATCGTGTGCTCCCTATGGAAGAGTTGGAATAAAGTCAAAAGCTTCACAAGAATAAGTGAAGACTGTAAGTGGGCTTCCGATATTAGAAAAAACGACTCTATCTGGTTTCCGATCCATGGCATCCGGAGTGTGGAATCTTGGAACATTCAAAATGCCAAGAAGTTATGGAACAAAGGCTTCAAAAAATGGAAACATCTCTGGAAACAAGACACCAACCGCTGGATCAACTTCGAGGATATTGACCCTTGCATCAACATTTCACATGAAGAATGGAACACTTTGCAAAGCAGATGTCTCGCCCGGGACCGACACAAAGTTTGCCTTCTCATGGGACACGACATGTCGAGCTCGCTTGCTCTCAAATGGCACAATGGGAATAGCCTATCAAAAATCCCGAACATCAAAGAAACGATCGACTATCAGGTTAACCTCAACAAGAAGTGGTGCCTCTCATGGACGCGGCTTTGGTGGGACATGAAGTTCATGGCTATCTGGCACCCCCTCATAGAAATCAAAAAGTCTGTCCTCTTATGGCAAATTCTTCATCATGGTATCTGGACCAACCTTAAGGCTAGCAAAATTTGTGGGATCCCTCCCTGGTGCAAATGCTACTACCGGTCTATCGAAGATGTTTCACACATCTTCTTTACCTGCCCCAACTCCAACAGACTCTGGCAGATGGTTGGAAAGAGAATTAGACTTCAAAAACATCTCAGTTGGGAGCAGGCCCTACTGGGAGAAGCAATCGGCTGCTCCGCGACTCTCTGGAACACCATCAGAGGGGAGGTCCTATGGAAAATCTGGCGGGAAATATGTGTTGTCAACTTCGGTGACTCCCCCAAAGAGTGGTCAATTGAGAAATCGTTGTTCCTCCTTGGCAAAAGGATTGTCAACTGTAAGAAATCCCCCCCCTTCAGGCATTATCAAGTTCTCCTTTTGATCAATAACAAGCTTAAACCCAAGTGGGCCCCACATGAGGGTGATGAGAGGGTGATTAACCTTCTTTGTAATGTCATCTAAGCTCTGTAAAAGCTTCCCCTGCTTTGTGGGATTTGGGGGGTCCCATGGCCACTAGTCCCCTTCTCTTGTACTTTTCTTTATTTAATTCAAGTCGGGGAGAGTAGGCTGATGCTGAACTTCCTTTATATTAAAAAAAAAAAAAAAAAAAACATACGCAAGCATCATTTACTTACATACATGCTCATGCATTCATGCATAATCATTCGCTTTCATGTATACATTCATTTATACATATATCCACTCATGCACACATACCTTTACATACACTCATGCATATGTGTGCTCTCACATAGATATGCACTTATGCACATGCATACATCACTTTCATGCATACATGTACACTTACTCACACATACATACACTCACACATATGTATGCATACATGCCCTCACATTCTCTTACATTCATGCATTTATACACTCTCACATGTATGCACACGCACACACTCTCATATGCATCCACACATACCCTCTCACATGTATGCACACACACTCTCGCATGCATGCAAACATACACTTTCACATGTATGCACACACACACACACACTCTCTCTCACATGTATGCACACATACATGTTTTGACATGCATGCACACATACACTCTCACATGTATGCACATACACACTCTCATGCATACATGGACGCATCACAACATATATGCATGTACACACATTCTCTCATCTCTCCCTCTCTCACTCTCTCTCCTTCATGTATCAAATCAAATTAGAAGGCGGCGATAGGCAATAACATATTAACATGGATGGTGGGATGCATGAGAGGGCCTCTTAGAGTCTCAACTCCTATCTTGGGCGATGAGCTGTCAAGCATCGACAAATGAACCTCCTGCAACTTTGGGGCTGGAAGCATAGCGTCCCTTACACAACCAAGAATATCTAGCACATTCTTGATTCCTCTCTCTCTCTCTCTCTGTCTCTCTCTCTCCCTCTCTTGCTCTCTCTCTCTCTCTCACTCATGCACCTCCATCTTCTTCTGTATGTGCGATCAGCCAAAAAGACCTGTAGCAATCCTCTCTCTCTCTCTCTCTCTCAAGGGATCCTCTACCTTCTTCAATGCCTCTTCTTGTCCAAGGTTCTTGTTACACCATCCTAATAATACTTGAATGAGTAAAGGAAAATGCATGCATCTTTGAAAACATGTAGAAATTGCTCCCACAATTGGACCTCTCATTTGTCTTGGTGAGTAATTTTGCCAGGTTGAATTTGTATTCTTGAAGAAGAATGTCCTCATCTCTCATCAAGTTAAGGAGAGAGAATGTCTCTGATAATGCCCATATTTTAGAACAAACAAAGGTACCAACCAATATAGAAGAGGCACTCCACCATCCTAATTGGAGGGATAACATGCAAAATGAATACAACAATATCATGAAGAATGGAACTTGGTAGCTAGTGGATCAATGCCATAAGCATAAATTCATTGGCACCAAGTGGGTCTAGAAGCTAAAGTACAAGGCTGATGATACTCCCCTACAAGGATGACTACTATCCACATAGTACAAGCTATGGCTACATGTAAGCATTGGCGAGTCTATCACATGGATGTCAAATGAGTGTTCGTGAATGGAGACTCAAGGAGGAGGTAAATGTGTATCAGCCACCAAGGTTTAAGGCTCCCCATTTAGAGAACAAGGTATGTAAGCTGAAGAAGGTATTACATGTTCTGAAACACGCCCCTAGAGCATGGTACCAATAGAATGATAAGTATCTCTTGGATCTAGGTTTCAAAAGATGTGATTTTGATGCGAACTTGTATGTTCGAGGAGGGAAGACAATTGTGCTTGTACTCTATGTAGATGACTTTGTGATTACAGGAAGTGATGATGCTCTTCTCGAACAAACAAAAGATGCCTTGAGTATAGAATTTGAAAGGATAGACTTGGGCTTAATGCATTATTGTTTAGGCTTTGAAGTTTGGCAGGAACCAACGAAGATCTTCATCTTTCAAGAAAAGTATGCAACATAGATAGTGAAGGCATTCGACATGGAGGATTGCAAGGAAATTTCTACATCTATGGAGGTCAACACAAAATTATCTATTGAAGATACTTCTAGTGGATATTGCAAGATACAGGAAATATGTTGGAAGTCTCATCTACTTGTGAAATAGCAGATGAGATATCTCTTATGTTGTTGGAGTAGTAAGAAGGTTCTCTAATAAGACTTTTCAAATGCATTGGAAGGCAAGCATGTGGGTACTCATGTATTTTAAAGGAACCACTAATTATGATATTTTGTATGAAGAAGGATCATCTCTGGTTAGATACTATGACTCAGATTGGAGAAGAGATATTGATACTACAAAATGCATGTGTTGTAGCATGTGAAGCAGTATGGTTGAGGAGGATCCTATGGCACATAGGACTACAAGGATAGAAGGCTACACAGTTGAACTGTGACAACCAACGTTGCATGGCCATCGCCAAGAATCCTGTTTTCCATACACATACCAAGCACATCAAAATGTAGTATCACTGTGTGTTTGAGTTGATTGAGGACGAGGTCGTGGAGATACGTTATTGTCCAACTGAAGAAAATGGAGCAAACATTTTCACCAAGGCTCTTGGGAGAAAGCAACTTCTGTGATAGTTTCCAAAGCTTGGGATTCGATCAAGGAGGTAGTTCACTATAGGGTGGAAATGAGGGGGGAGGGGTGTTAGATATACTTAATATTCCACCCTCAAGTGACCACAAGTGATCCATGGTGCTCTAGTTTGTAAGGCCCATTATGAGGAGAAGCCATGGTGAGAGCCTAGACAGTTGTGAACCCTAACTTCTAAATTAGATGAGGTCTATGTGTGATTGTTGATGGTAATAAATGATCTTTGTGAGCCTAACCATTCGGTTAGGTAGGGCACAGACTTCTGAGCTATCGCTGTCATCGAGATTTTCTCTCCTCTCTCACTCATGAAGGCCTATAGGAAACACATTCGATGAAGGTAGCTAGAATTCCCTAAGAAGTCCAAGATGCATCAAGGATGTCAAAGGGTGTTCACATGCAAACTGGAAATCAAGCAAATCCAAGGTAGCGATCAAAGCTGGTCAAAATTTGGAAATTAGGGCAAAAATTTCAAATGTCACCAAATCATACGAAAATTCATGTACTTGTAAAGCCTATCAAAGGCAGTCTATAGCCTGAATTTCACATATAAATGGATTTTCTAGCACATTGATATGACATGTGCATTTTATAAAAATATGATTTTTGCACTTAGACCCTACAAAATCTTGTATAGGAATTATTGTTAGCCATATGGTTTGGCATGTATAAAGATCATATATGGCTACATATTTGAACAAATTTTCAAGGCTATCTGAGCTTCCTAGACACCATAATGCCACCTTGCAAACTTCCAAATATAGTCAAACTTGTAAAAGGGAGATCTAGATGGGCGTTTTTTCCCCATATTCCTAAAGGAGACCTTTCAAAACATAGTGCTACAAATTTTCATCTTCATCAAGAGTTATTTGGAGGGTCAAGGAGCACAAAAGCCACTTTTCAAGGTCACCGTAGTTTCCTAGAATAAGAAAATTGAAGGCTTAGAGGGCTACCACATGGCAAACAATAATTGAACCATGTTGTACGCTCAAGATGATCTCACAAAAAAGGGTGGAGATCTAGCACATGGTTTCCTTGAGATGATCACCCTCAGTTGAGCGTGTGAGGATACAAGGTGGGCTAGTAAGAGCATAGTTCCTAGAATCAATTTTAGTTTAGACTTCCAATCTAGGATAGTCTCATAAACCTAATGGTTTCTCTTTCTTTACTCATCCGCAGTGGGGCATGTTAGTGAGTTAGAGTTGGTTCTATTATTCTTAGACTTCTTTAGTTAGACGTAATCCTCCTAGAAAGATATATGTTGGAAGAGACGGATGGATACCTCAAGGAAGTGAGATGGTACTGCCAAAACTTGCTTTGTACCTGCCCCATTTCACTTCAAGGTTATGTAGTAGGCCCTCTTAGATTGCAAATGACATTAAATATGTACCTATGTACTTTGAAGTTGATGCTACAATTAGATCAAAACAGATAACTTCACAAATAGCTAGTGATAAAAAAACTTGTTATTTTGGTCTTGGCACCTGCTGGAACTTTTGCTTAGTGCTCACCAATAGTAGGAATTGATCAAAATCCTTTTAAGGGTATCTAACTAGCTTAGCTAGCTAATGATTACAAGTGGAATAAATTAAAATGATAAACAATACAATGAGCAATCACTTTAGCAATTGGCTACTTACCCGCGACTTTTTAGGGACTGAGTAGAGTATGACCAGAGAGCACTTATGACACAAATGTCTCCAATTTGGCTTAATCAAATTCCCTCAAAACTTTGATAACTTTAAATAGACACTGAGCTAGTTCCAATAAGCTATAGAACATGAAAAAGGGATAAAAACACATTGAGATATGATCAAGCAAAGATCACTCTTCTGAGTAGCAATAGCACAAAGATGAGTAGAGATGATCAATGATGTAATGTATTATAGAACATTGTTGTATAGAATCATTGGCATAGAAATGATGCACAATGATAGTGATCTAAGTGAGCTAAGGTGTAAGCTACTTAGGCTTTAAAAAAGATCATCAATAAGCTCAGATATGGGGCTCATAGGCCACAAGATTACAAGCCTCTTTTATAGATGCTTTACCTCCAAGTTTGAATTTGAATTCAAGCTTGGCTTTACCTAAAAGTTCTCCTCCAACATAGGAGATATTCGCTCATTAGAAAAAAAAACTTGTAGCTATTATGCTTCCTACCTCCACGACATGTATACAAGATTCTCTTCAAAACAACTTTTACAAATGATAAGTGGTCAAGTATTACAAGCTAAGGTTCACATGCTTTATGAAGTGATTGTATATATTTGTTTCCATGCCTAGCCAAGTGTGATGGCTTGGACACTTGCACCAATAGCTCCACCTCAAGCGAAACATCTTGGCTTGGTCTTCTTCATGATTCTTCTTGAATGTCCTACAATCCAATCATAGATTTGAACCTACAAAGTTTAGTACCATCAAGTGCTTTGGTTAACAAATATGCACATTGCATATTTGTGGACACATATGCAAGTTAAATCTCCTTGTTCAATAACTTCTCTCTAACATAGTGATAGTTTACTTCTATATGCTTACTTCTTGCATGATAGATAGGATTGGCTGCAAGATGCAAAGAACTTGTGGTGTCACCAAAAATCATAGGTGAATGCGTGTGAAGTCCCAAATCTGAATATAGCAATCTAATCCAAAATGCCTCTTGTGTAGCATTGACTAATCCCCTGTATTCAGCCTCTGTTGAAGATAGGGCAACAGTAGGTTGCTTTTTGGAAGACCATGAAATGGGCTTATCACCTGCAAAGGACAAATATCCAGAGGTACTCCTTCTGTCATCTTTACAACCTACCCAATCTGCATCTGGGTAAAGCTTAGTGTCCAAATCTGATGCATATGGAAAGTAAAGACCTTGATTTTTAGTAGCCTTGAGATATTTCAAAATCCTTTTGGCAGCTTCCAAGTGAGGTGCTCTAGGTTTATGCATGAATTGGCTTAAAACACTTACTCCATAGGGTATATCAATCCTTGTTAGAGTTGCATAGTTTAGACTTCCAACTATGCTTTGATATCCTACAATATCTTCAAGCAAGTCACCTTCATGAGCACTTAATTTATGATTTACCTCCATAGGGGTGCTAACTACCTTTGCATTCTCCAAATGGAACTTCTTCAACATGTCCTGCACATATTTCCTTTGAGTAATGTAAACTCTAGAATTTGTGTAGACCATTTCAGGTCCAAGAAAATACTTCAGAAGTCCTAGGTCACTGACTTTGAACTCCTGCATTATTTGGTTCTTGATTTGTTTAATGCCATTGACATCACTAACTATCAAGATGATGTCATCAACATAAACACACAGATATATCATTTTTGAGTTACTTCTCTTGATAAATAGATAAGAATCTGCCTTTCTCATTATGAACCCTTGATCTTGAAGGTAGGTAGTTAACCTATGCTTCCATGCCCTAGGTGCCTGATTTAGACCATAAAGATATTTTTTCAATTTGCACACATAATTTACCTTGCATGGGTCTTCATAGCCAGGAGGTCGAGCCATGTAAATCTCCTCTGAGATCGAGCCATTTAGAAAGGCATTTTTGACATCCAATTGATACATATTCCAACTCCTAGATGCATCTACACTCACCAATACTCTGGTGGTTGGCATTTTAGTCACAAGTGAATATGTCTCTTCATAATCAACGCCTTGGGTTTGTGCAAATCCCTAAGCCACCAGTCTAGCTTAATACATGTTTATGGATCCATCTGAGTGTCTCTTGATTTTGTAAATCCATCTAGAGACAATTACCTTCATTGATGCCTTCTTTGGTACTAGCTCCCAAGTATAA
Source organism: Ceratopteris richardii (assembly GCA_020310875.1). Classification (NCBI taxonomy): domain Eukaryota; kingdom Viridiplantae; phylum Streptophyta; class Polypodiopsida; order Polypodiales; family Pteridaceae; genus Ceratopteris; species Ceratopteris richardii. The sequence continues at coordinate 112,345,259 of CM035437.1, read as the reverse complement.
TTATCTTGGAGTGCTTCTATTTCTTCATCCATAGCTTCCTTCCATTCTATTTCTCTCTCTCTCTCTCTCTCTCTCTCTCTCTCTCTCTCTCTCTCTCTCTCTCTCTCCCCTTAACTCCATTCATCTCTCTTGTGCACGTCCAGCTCTGCAACACTGATTCTCTCTCTAGCACCAATCAACAGCATCCACCGACCCGCTATCTTTCTCTCTCTCTCTCTCTCTCTCTCTCTCTCTCTCTCTCTCTCTCTCTCTCTCTCTCTCGGCTCTATCTCTCTCTCTCTCTCTCTCTCTCTCTCGTGGCTCTATCTCTCTCTCTCTCTCTTTCTCTCTCTCTCTCTCCATGTGTTATGTATCTGTCATACTGTCACGAGGAGAGGGGGGAGGAGAAACTATCTATCGCTCTCTCTCTTGGTACTGCACGATGTGCGCCGATGATGGCATCATGATTGTGGCTATTTATGTTGATGTCGTGATTGTAGGGGGTGATAATGAAGAAAGCATCAAAGAGGTAAAACAACTTCTTATGCAGGAACTTGACATGAAAGATCTTGATGTGTTGCACTACTTCTTGGGCATTGAGTTTATTCATATAGAAATAGGTATATGGATGTCACAAAGGAAATATGCCTTGAATATGTTGCAAAAGTATGGTATGGCTGATTATAAGCCAATTTCTATGCCATTAGATCAGAATTTGAAGTTAGATACTATGTTAGGTGAAGCATTGCAAAATGATACTATGTACAGGGAAGTTGTGGGAAGCTTGATATATCTCACAATTATGAGGCCTGATCTTAGCTATACTATTGGAATTGAAAGTCAGTTTATGCAAGTTTCCAGGAAACCACATTTGGATGCTTTGAGGCACAGTCTACGTTATGTGAGTGCTACTTTGGATTATGCATGAGTTTGGGCCATTATTCTTTTGATTGTGCATATTAGAAGTATTCTTGCATTACGCGTAGGATGAGGTAAGTAAAGCGTAAGTAGAGATGTATGTTCGGTGCTTGAGTTTTTCTTGCAGGTGATAAGTATTGGCAGGTATCGACAAAAAAATTGATTGAGCGCCTATAGAGCCCAACAACATACTTGGAAAAGTTTTCAATTGTAGGTGTTTGTTTAGAAGACAAAATAAATCGTGTGTGTCGGCACTGATGATTTGATTTTGTTGAATGCTTGATGCTTTTCAAAATTATTTTGGATTTTAAAGTGATGCCGTTAGGCTGCTGAAATCTCTAAAGTATTAGCATGCATGTGCATTGAAGTTTAGGAAACATATTGAAGTTTCCTTCTTTTGTCTTTTTTTGTTAAGAAAAAGTTTTGGTTGGTTTTTTTCCGCTTGCCACTGTATATATGATTGATTAGTATATTTAAAAAAAAAGGAAAAGAGAGAAAACCAAAAGAAAAAGTTACTTGCCTTTAGTCCTAGCATGGCATCCGAACCATCATCAGCTACCAGGACAGATACCCTTATGCCAGAACCTCCAGTTGATCCAATTCAAGCTATGAATAATAGAATTTCATTCTTAGAGAGTTCTCTTCAGGATATCTTGGAACATGTGCATGGTTCCAAGAAAGAAGAAGAGCCACTTGATTCTGATTTGCCAGAGATGGAGGTAGATGCTCTAGATGAGCATCAAACTTCAGAAGTCCCTAGAGATAGCGTCTTAGTTAGAGAAGCCAGATGGCAACTTAAGGATCTTAACCCGCCAAGATATCATGGCTCAACTAGCGCTAGGACTGCTGACACGGTTGACCAGTGGCTCAACATGTAACAACAGTGCTTCCGTCTGTGTCACATCACTGATGAAAGGCACAAGATTCAGTAGGCCACTTATAAGCTGATGGACGTCGCACATAGGTGGTGGCGTAAGATAGAGCAAGACAAGAAGGAGCCGACGACATGGGATCAATTTAAAATCCTATTTTATAACAATTTTGGTACCACTTGATGAAAGGTCTAGAGCATTACACACCTGGTTCTTCATCAGTCAGAAGAATCAATCAGTTCAGGACTATGCAGATAGGTATAGAGAGGTGCTTCTTAAAGTACTTGATACCATTCCAGAATTTCTTGAAGTCCACAAGTTTGTTTTGGGACTCAAAGAAACTATCTGAACTTTAGTGAGGAAGGAGCGGTGTCAGTCTTTAGCAGAGGCCACAGAGATGGCCTTGGTTTATGAGGATGGCCACAGGACCACAGGTTCCCAAGGCCAAAAATCCCCTTGGACTAGGGTTAGCCGACCTTTCCATTCTTCGACTCCTAGTTCGATCAGTGCACAACCTTCTAGGGAGGCTAAGCAAGTGCACATGATCCAGACAGTCTCAAGAGGAAAAAGAGAAGTGTCTGCTCTGGTTGAGAGGGCATATAACCGATCTATTCTTACCCCTCAGTAGAAAGTGAAGGCAATGAAAGAGGGCTATGGTTGCTTAGGGCAGCACTTGTATAAGGATTGTTCTAAAAAGAAAAAGATAGCAGCCACCATACTCATCAATCCAACTCAAGCAGGGGGTGGGAGTGAGTATGAGTTTGGGGATTCCCCATCTCCATTATCATCTCCCACAGTGGCCATGAAGGTCACTAAAAAGGTTCCGACTATGCCACATGCTGAGCTTTCGCCAGTGGCACAGAAAGGATACCGGTTCCCGAATACTGAGCTTGAGAGGAGTCGTGGCAAGACAGCCTATCAAGGTACTCTTTGACACAGGTTCAACTCATAATGTTATTAGTTCCTGATTAGTCAAGAGATTATGCTTAGATACGGTACAGTGAGATTATACTTATACCTTAGAGCTAGCTGACGGGAAGGGAACTGAAACTTGGGATATACGAGTAGTTGTCTTCCTATTCAAATCCATTCCTATGAGGAGAGATTGGATTTTGAGATAGCGATATTAGCTCGATTTGATATAGTTCTTAGTAAAAAGTGGCATGCAAGGAAGAAACCGGTCATTGATTTTGCTTCGCATGTGTATCAGTTTGAGCATGACTGCAACTTGGTAGCAATCACCAAGAGACGCGATTGGTGACTGCTACCAAGTTGTCATATGTTGAAATGGATTCATGCAGTCATGGAGACTCAAGTTGGAATGCTCCAGCACTTTCAGCCAAAGTGAGAGCAGCATTCCAAGAATTGTTTTTAAAGGAATTACCATCGGGTTTGCCTCCTTGCAGGAATATAGAGCATAAATCGAATTGGTACCAAGAGCGAGTCCGACCGCTCAGCCACCATTTCGAATGAGTTTGCAGGAGGAAAATGAAGTCCACAAGGTTGTGGAGGAGTATCTTCAAAAAGGGCTGATTAGGTCCAGCTATTCACCCTTTGCCGCACCAGTTCTTCTTGTGAAGAAAAAGGATGGATCTTATAGGATGTGTGTCGATTATGGAGCACAATAAGATCACTATTAAACATAGATATCCCTTATCGGAAATTCATCTCTTCATATTCATCGATAGCAGCACGTATGACCAACTTGCTTCAAGGCAAAAGTCTATTTGCATGGAAGCAAGAGCAGCAAGAGAGTTTTGATACTCTAAAACAAGCTGTTTCAGAGGCTCCTATACTCAAAGTGGTGGATCCTCAGAAAACATTTGAGCTCACAAGGTGACTGGGATGTCTCCTTTTGAGATGAACTATGGCATGAAGCCTAGTGCTCCCAGTACCATAGGAATTCCTAAGAAATGTCCTAGTGCTTCCGAGTTCTTAGCGAATCTCCAAGAAAACCTTGAAATAGCTAAAGCCAAGATGCAACAAGCAGCTGATAGAACAAAAGAGTATGCTGATAGGAAAATATCTCCTAGATCCTTTGAGGAGGGAGATCGAGTCTTCCTTCAAGTACTAGCTAGATCTACTTCATTGTCCACGGGGAAGTGTAGTAAGCTATCACCAAGGTATTGTGGACCTTCGCAGATAGTAAAGAAGTTGAGTGATGTTGCATACCGATTAGAGCTTCCTCCAGATTGCAGAGTCCATCTAGTGTTTCATGTCAGTAAACTAAGAAAGTATATTTCTAGGGAGGATAATCTAATAGAGGGTATTGTTTCTTTGCAAGAATCCGATAGAGCAGATCATTCTCTAGACACAATACTAGATAGGAGACAGAAACGGTTGAGGAATCGTGTCATCCAAGTATATCTGGTAGCTTGGAGAGGATTACCACTTACTGACTCTACTTTGGAATCAGCAGCTCTAGTTCGTAAGTACTTTCCCTCATTGATCATTGAGGACAATGATCTTTAGAAGGGGGAGAGAGTGTCAGACATTGGTCTACAGAGACCATTCCATGTGTGTGTGGGACGAGGGCTAGTTAGCCAAGGTCCTAAGCTCGGGGGTATATCCTAAGGTATTTGATGGTTAGTGGGGATGAGTGTTGCATGCTAGCCACATGGTGACGCTAGATCATTCTAGATAACTGCTATTTTAGATACAAGCGGATATAAATGGATGGGAGGAGAGTGGCACACACATCATTCACATGTCTTCTTTTGAGGAGAGCCTCATATTATCCAAGGGGATATAACCATGTGAACGACTCTAGGAATCAAATGTTGAAAGACTTGAGGATGATTACTTCATAATAAAAGAAAAGAATGAGAGATCCTACTTTGGGAATTGAACATGGTTTCATTCTGAGAAGTTACATGGGAACAAAAGGAATTAGACCATAGATGAATTGGAAGGCCCAAATGCGGGATCCTTGAGTTCCACTTAGATCTCTAGAACATAAAAGATATTAGAGTTTTTGCCTTGTCTAACCTTTAGTAGGAAGATTCCCTGGATAGAGTTTGAGAAGTTTTATTTGTCCTTGTATTTCATTTACTATTTGTTAATGAGCGATATCTCTCTTGCTACTAATGTGGCCCTTTAGGATGACTGGCCCATTATGGTATCTTTCTCTACACTTAGTAGGGGAGATAGGGTGCCATGCATCTATGCAAATCCCTTTTTACTCATGATAACTTTGTTTCTTCGTACTATTGAGAGCAAAAGAAGCATGAAACGTTCACTTGAATTGCTTAATAAGGAGTGGTTGAAAGGAAAGTGGATATGCCATCCAAATGAATATAAAAATTCTTAAAAAGGAAGAAGATCAATGAAAGCATTTTGATGATGAAATAAAGGATTGAAAATAGATATTCTTCAAAGAATGAAAACCATGATTATATTACCGTGCAGTTTATAATAAATGTTTTGGGGCATTCACTAAGATGGTAGATACTAGAATAGAGTTTATAGTTACTACCTCGAGAATAAGAATCTCAAAGATTCCGAATAGATATTATATATTGGCATGATAATCCAATGAGAACATCAAAATTTTCTGGCTTGTTTCTCCCAAAAGATAAGAGCGTTCGTCCTAATGGGGTCACCAGTGAATTCTTCATTTTCTTCGAAGACACCTCTCGGTAATCTAATTCTCAAATTTTTGAAAGAATCCATGTGGTCTAGGCGGCCTTCCTAAATTTCGCAATGTTTGGATCATCAAAGTAATTCAGAAACAAGAAAATTACGCATGTGAATGTAAATTGGAGGTGTACCACAAGGTTATACGCAACATAAAATAATATCAAAGGCCTTACTAATTAGAATCACAAGTTGTCAAAAGAACTAGCTTCAAAAAGATAAAAAGGGATTTATCAAGGTTTGATCAGCATGGATTCAATTTTTGAGATTTTGGAAGGTATGGAGGACTTAGGATACTCAAATGATAAAGGTTTTCTTCATGAAGGCTAACCTTAGTAAAGAATATGATAGGCTCGAGTGGGAACTTTTCATACAGTCCATGAAGGATTTGGGTTTGGGATATAAATTCATCCATATGGTGTCCTCCCTACGAGGAAACACTTCCGCAAGCATCAATATCAATGTCACTGAAAAGTGCAAGATACACTACAACAGATCGATGGTATACTGAGGTTTTTACCGAGGGAAATGAATGCGGCTTTATTTTCCGCGACGCCGATGTAAAGATCGGTATGCGCATCGGTACCAAAGTGTCGGTATAAGCGTCGGTATATGCGTCAGTATATGCGTCGGTATATGCGTCGGTATATGTGCCGGTATATGCGTCGGTAATATCGGCGCCCATACTGGCGCCCATACCGAGGCCCTGCTGGAGGTGACGTCGCATGTACCATCATCTGCTGGGTGTACCGACGCTTATTCTGATGACATTACTGGGAGTACCGTCGCGTATACTGACGACCATACCTGCAAAATTTTTTTTGGGCAGAGTGTGTTGTCTTTTGCTACAACAACATTACCATGATGTTGCTTAACAAAAGACAATACACTCTGCCCAAAAAGAAACCGAGTACATGTGATGTGTACTCTAATGTGAACCGAAATATGATTTCATGAAACAGAGTATTATTGGACATAAAAGAGATAATCAGAATGAACCATGATCCATGTACAAAAGAAGTTATATATTTCAATAATGAAGCATGTACAAGAGTGTGGCAAACTAGTGTCATATATGACGCTTTTACAAAATGTGGCAAAGCAATGCATTGCCATATGAAAATCAAATACAAAATTTTGGTGTTCCACTGCCATACGCATGCAAAGAACGTTCCATATCAACAGTCCTGCAACAAACAACATTAATGGAATGAGATAAATTCACATGAAAATTACAAACAAGTAAAAACCAAGTTTATAAATTAATTACCTCATCGCAAATGCTCCCATGAAACGACCGCACCGCGTCCCTCCAAGTCGTCCAAGAGTGCAATCAACCCATGATGATATCCGTAAGACTCCGCCGTTCGTGTTGGAGGACAACCCATTGCTAGCACATGAAACAAATATACAAAAGATTAGAGGAACATACATAAGAAATTTAACACAAATAAATTCAATAAATGAAATGGTACTTACAAACTCATGATGCATCGTGTCATATCCGCCGTTGCCCAAATGTGATGGTCCAACCGTATCTAAACCTGTGGCTGCAGCATCTCACTGCTGGCGATATCGGTCAGGAGTCTGCCGCTGCTCGTCACGAATCATGTCCCACTCCTCAGCATCTAACCATACAGGCTTTGGTAAGCCTGCTCTAAAAGCATCACGAGCCTCGGATCGTCGATGGGACATAACCTCACGTGCGGTGTGCAGAATCCACTCTTAATGGACAAGAGACTCTCCATCGACTGGTCGGAACTCCTGATAAATCATTTGTGTGATATAATTCTTCCGATCTTTATCCTTCTCACTCCATTTCAGCATGATAGAGTGTCCAAACTAGATGAAGCAAAGCTGTCGTATGCGTGCACACATTGCTTTGCCAGCTGCATCCATGACTGGAGCTCCATCTCAGATACTATACACCTTGGAGTCATCATGGTCATGAGCACCCGAAGGTGTATGTGGTGTTCCACGTGGTGTACTGCATGGTGTACCTACATCTGAGGTAGTCGTCCTAGGAGTAGAAGCGGGCGACACAATGTTCGTCGCACTCCCTCCACAATAGCCGCCTCGTCCACCTCTAGACCTACCTGTAGATCCACTCCTAGAACCTCCTGCTCTAGAGCGTGACCTCGATCTACGAGATGGGTCAGAACCTGTATCGCGCTGAGGTGTCGAATGCACATGTCTACTAGTAGACCCAGTAGGAGATGGCTTAAAAGATGGTTGTGGTGGAGTCACAAAGCTAGGAGACATACCTCCTACGGGAGTAGCACCACCCACAGGAGTGACACCAACAGGAGTGACACCGGCAGGAGTGAGGCCAGCGCGAGTGAGTTCGGCAGGAGTAAGGCCGCCAGGAGTGAGGCCGGGAGGAGTGCTACCACGAGCGATCCAATATTGTGATGCAACGGCCATATACATAGGAGGAACCTAAGAGATGAACTCCAAAAACTGCTCCTGTTTCATGGAATGTGGAGTGACTGGAGGACTGTCTCCCATCGTGCTCTATAATAAAAGAACTCAAATAATTAGCATGCGATAATAAAAGTAATATAGAGAATAAACAAAAAAAACAAAAAATGAGTACATACAAGTGTTTTATTCAAAAGTTTTCTAGTCTAGCATCCTCTTGAAGATCCGATGCACCGAGAATATCTATCTCTATATTGATGGCTTCTAAATCGCTTGCTATGCTGGTTTCTTCCCGATCATCGTCTATTGCTTCGTCTTCTCGAACAATGACCTCTTCTTCAATGATCTCTTCTTCTCGAACAATGATCTCTTCCTCCTCGACTATCGAATGAATCTTTGAGTCCACTAGAGATGGACTTTCTTCTACATCTATGTTTTCAAAAATTTGTCTACTACGTGGAGCGACTTGTAAAACAAATAGCCACTCTGGTTCTTTTGAATCTCGTATAAAAACAACTTGCTCAGAGTGTTGGGGAAGTACAAATGTATCCCTTTCATCTGTCCATAATCTTGTGGAGTCGACTTTACACATTTTCCATTTGCACTGATCTTCATTCACAGAGATTCCACCGAAATCATATTTGAAAGTTTAACGTAATTTTTTATTCCGGTAGCTTCTACCGATTCAGAATTACACAGTCACATTTCAGATTACACATTTCGAAGATTAACGGGTTCTTACACACTCACAGACACACGAGTCACAATTCGCTTCTGTGCAGAAAATTTGAATCTCTCTATAGACTTAGCGGAAATAGAAGATTACAAATAAGAACTCTTGTCTTGCAGGCAGTTCCGTTCTTTCTTTTATTGACTTAACGCCACGATTACAGAATTGTAAGTATTCGAACTTCATAGACAGTATTTGATTACACCACAAGATTTTTCATCAATCACAACCTGTATAATGATTCCTCCAGAACCTGTTTTCCGGTCCTCCAAAGTCCCTATCAGCAAAGCTTCTTCTCCCTACGGTTGTCGCACTCCTTCCTTTTGTAACGTCTTCCCTCCTTCCTATGACATGTCCCTTTTTATCTCAACATAACCATCTTTTTCTTTTTATTTTATTAAAATCCAATACACGAAAAAGATATATCTAACTAGAAAATATCTATGTTTAACCATTTTTCAGATTTCAAATTAATCATTCATCTTCCAGATTTCCTTGCCTTCAACACCTCGCATAGCCCGGTGGGTAATTTTGTCAAAAATTAGACTCGAGTTTAGCAATCCCTTGATCATATAAATTTTTTTCCTGCGACTGTTTGGAAATATGCACTTCTTCCACTTCACTCTTTCGATTCTGCAAACTATTGATATCCTCCTCTACACCATCCTGCTTTCCTTGGAAGTCTGCATCAATAATAAACTGCTGCTTCTCAATTAATATGTCCACCTTTTCTTCTAGCTTCCTTCGCAACAACTGTTCCTGCAATTCCTTAATTATCTGTATCTATTCTTCAATTTGCTTCTCTTGCTTTGTAATTACACATACTAAATCTTTTTCATACTTTGACACAAAGCATGTCTGCACCTGTTCATGTTGAATTTTAAACATACTTAACCAACGACTTTCGAAAACATTCCAAATATCCTGAACATACTTATGCAGTTGTTGCTTCAATAATCCTATATCCGACCTTGTCATTAATGTAGCATCTAACTTCACATCTTCATCTTTTAACATCTGCTTTTCCAACTCCTGCAAAACTTGTATTCTCGAATGAAGAATCACTTGTTCCTTCTGCAAAGAAGCATTAAGTACTGAAAAATCCATCATCTCTTTTTGAATTTGTTCTTGCACAGACTTCTGCCATTCTTCAAATTCATGCATAGACTGCTTTATACTAGAAAACTCTATCACATATTGCATCTTGTCCTTTTGCAATTCCTCCAACATTCGTACCTTCTTATCCAACGCTTCCTGAAGTCCTCTTGCATTACTAAAAAATCAAAAATTTCCTGCAACCTCTTCTTCATTCTTGGTACATCATAATCTATAGTGTTAATTGATTGGTGCATAACATCCTTCGACATTTTCTCACCTACTACTTGCAGGTGTTCCTCCAATCTTCTCTTTTTAGACAACTTAAAAACTGTTCCGAGTACTTTCGGATGCTCAACACCATCTGACACCTGCAACAAAATATCCTCCTGTATCCCTGCTTCTCGTACATCAGGTTGAATCATCTGAATAACCGGTTTCAACTCTTGTACAGTATAAGCTGCGCGGAGAAGATCTTCACACGTCTCTGAAGGTCTACTCATTACTTCTTTCACTGCTAGCTGTTCCTGCTCTCGACTCATCAACTCGTGACCATGAAGATTTATGGCCTTTGGCCATACTATCTTCTGACCATCGACTAGCTGCACGAACTCAAATAATGCGGCTAAATATGCTGATAGCCTACTATTTGATTGTGTTTTATGCCTATCACCAACAAATATCTCGCTATGCAGATGATCATACACCCAATGAGCCCAACTTACTTTTCCACCTGCCTCTCCATAAGCCAAAGGTGCTAAATTCTCTTTGGACATATAATCATATTTGAGGATAAAACACAACCTTTCCAAATACCATTTTAACTGCTCCCTTCGAACATAACTTGCGTTCTTCATCATGTACTACTGCCGTCCCCCTTCTCTGGGTCCAAAATCTTTCTTCAAGGCCTCCTCTGAA